>VZTH01014758.1:979554-1178506 GCA_013397815.1 Aleadryas rufinucha | reverse complement strand
GGGCGGGAGCGGCCGTGGGAAGGGTGGGAGCGGCGGCCAGGGGGGGAGCGGGAAGGGAAAGGAGTTGTTCTAGGAAAGGACAATTTGAAGGAGCAGTTTTCCCGTAGAGGTAGCGCTGCCCTTCTCGCGGCGGTCCAAGGGCCCCCCGCCCCTGAGGCGCATCCGCGGAGCTGCGCGCCAGCCCTCTCTGGGCTTTACATAGGCTCAGTCACTGCGTTAAAACGCTGAAAATGCTTCTAGGGCTTCTTCTGTACGGCCCTCAGCCTAAAATACATCCCGCGGGGCAGAAAACTGCGCATCCCTGTCATTTGTTGGCAGAACTGCTTTAAAGGGCATGTAGTGGTAGGACATGGGGTAATGGATTCAAACTGAGAGTAGGTGTAGATTGGATACTGGGACGAAATTCTTCCCTGTGAGGGTGGTGAGGCACTAGCACAGGTTGCCCAGAGAAGCTGTTGATGCCCCATCCCTGGAAGCGTTCCAGGCCAGGTTGAACGGGGCTTTGAGCCACCTAGTACGGTGAAGGGCAGGGGGGTTGGAACAAGATCATCTTTGAGGTCCCTTCCAATCCAAACCATTCTGTGATTCTGTGATTTTCCTTCTGTATTTGCCACCACCTCTCTCTGAGGACTCAAATCGCCCTATTCACACAGCCTAAACCTCCTAAATATGCTGCAGCCCACGTGTCATGGCTTCACCAGGGATCTTCTCAATGCTCCTGAGGCTGCTCAAATCAAATTCACTTTTCACAGAAATGGCCAACAAATGCACTGAAATGGATACAATGTCAACTTTTTTTCCAACTTATTTTCCACTGTTACAGAAGATATTTTCTTTTCTTGGCATGATGAGAATGTAAAAAGATGTAAAATCTTTTACAACTACATACATGTTTTCACTATTTTTAGGTCTCTTGCACTGGGATATGCCAGTTGTGTTATGTCATTACAGGTGACCAGAGTTTGTGCTCTTCTGTCCAATATCTTTTCCCACACTTTTGATGGATTTATTATTTTTCTCTTTTTATGTTTTGAAATACCAATAAAATCAAGCACTTTCTCACCATTATTACTAGATTTCTTACAAAGTAGATTAAACATCTAGCTATAATATTCTAAAGACGATGCATAGAAAACATCAGTGAAACTCACTCTTTATTGAAGTGCCAACTTCTGTGATGCCTGAAAACCTCCACAAGCAAAAACAAGTGATAAACTATGGAGCTGGATTATCTCCTCTGGTGGTAAAATCAACAAAAGGAATTGAATGAGAGGGAATTTTGTTACAGTCAGGGCATGAATACCCTTGCTAAGATTAGACATGCAGGTCTTGCCTAGGAACCAGGACCTACAAGCCACAAAACAGTATGGAGCAACTTTTTAGATTGCCGTTGATACGTAGTTTCTAGTCCTGATTACAGGAAAAGTTTACAGAGACAAAATTCAAACCCACGTGTTTGACTTTGCTCCAAAGTGGATGGGTCTCAGCTGCAAAGTTATATTTTTTCCAAAATGGTACCATGCTTCATGGGCGTGTCTGGCCTTTGCAGAACAAGTCACATTTCTTAGTTCAAATCTCAGCTGAAGGTTATTTGGACTAACCTTTTTCAATTTGCTCAGAAGCAGGTCACAAAAGCCCAGGGAAGTTTAATCCCCCCGCCTCATACACACCTTTTGTCTCCTCTGAGCTGTTAAATATTGCCACAGTACAGTGCTCAACTGTGTGTAGAGGACTCATGCAGACTGATATATAAATATATGTATATATATATATATATATATGAATTTAATATATTGGCTGTGCCTGTGACTGAATATAGGTTGGAGAATCCAGTGCCAGGGTCAGCATTTTCAAGTTGTTTTGCTGGGTGGTAGGATGTGTCATGTGCAGGACTTGCTGACTTCTGAACTCTAACTAGAGATGGGATGGAGGGAAAGGAATTTTATACAACCTGTGGTAAAGTAAAGCTAAAAGGGAATTCTCTCTCCTTCTCAAAGGGCATTCTTGCTACAGAGAATTTTCGAAGTCTGTAGAGCAACTGTGTTTTATAGAGCATATAAACATTAAATTGACTTCTGGTCCGTAAAGCTAAACTACTTCTATATTAAGAGGCTATTTACAGAGAAGCTGGGATTAGATCTGCATGTGTAACTGCTTAGGAACCTCAAATATGGTCCTACAACTTGTGCTCTCTTTTTTTTTTTGGTTCTCCTCAGATGCTGTGTGTATTTTTAATAAGCTCTGTAAGCCCCTGTTGCAAATGGTCCACAGTGCTTCCATTGGTGTTTATGCTTTGCCTTTTCCTTTCCACCTTGTTTCCCCTGCAGAGTTATCTGTAGTCAAACAGATGTTTTAAAAGACTTTCCATGATGAGGAATATAACCCCAAAACAACCCCATATGCAGCTATAGGACATTTGGTGTTGCACTTTAGAAAATTAATGTGATTAATATGCAGTCCTGTATGGAACTGAGCTATGCATTCCCACTGTCTTCTTCCGAAGTAGGGTTGACAAATTAGCAGTTCACTTAACAGCAAGCAAGGTTACATGTATAAATTATACCTTGTTTGTTAACCTAAATCTCCAGACACCATAAAAATGTGATTATCATTCATTCTTGTGATATTCTTATTCTATAAATATACATTTCCTGTTTGAAAGGAAAAGAGCTTCTAATTTTCATGTCCACCTAGTTAATCAGTTCTCTCACCTGACTTAGCTTTGTTTTCTTTCCTTTCTCTTTTATTGTGGTAGACATAATGTATTCTTGGTTTAAATCTCTCCCTGCACCTAGAAGAGCTCCTGTATGGTTTTGTTGCTTGGTTGGTTGTTTTAAAACAAGCAAGCCCTGTGAGAAATTTCTAAAAGGAAACCAAGAAAACTTTACCATCACATGCAATGTCTTTTCTTCTTTTGTTATGTGAACTCTTTACCTTCCTGTTTGTAATCAGTGACATTCAAGACACTTAGAACATTTAATAGGATTGATAGGTGAGATTCAGTTCAGAATCAGAGTTTACAGTGGGTGGTTTTAGAAAAAAAATTATGTATCTGACCTTTACATTTAGCCCATTGATTCCACCTTGAAAATGATAATATATAATGTTGCTAAAGAAAGAAAAAACCCACCATAAACTTGGGGTTTATTATCTGGAAAATATTATTTGAATAATTCAATAAGAAAATGTTTGCTTATAGCACCAAAGATACCAAATATGAGTATTTAAGCAATTAAATGATTATTTGCAATGATTTGTTTTCAGCCCAAGAATGTTAAAATGCTTTTAAAATATTCATACAATAAAATCTCTCAGCATCCCTGTGAGATTCTGTGCCCTACTTCATAAATGCATAAAATGGGAAACCAAAAGCTTAAGCAACTTGACCAAGTAGGAGAGAAATACATCAGCGTAGGTGGAATAAGAAAGATCCTCAGTCCTTAGTGAGCCAGCTGTGCCCATGTGGCCAAGAAGGCCAATGGCATCCTGGCCTGGATCAGCAACAGTGTGGCCAGCAGGACCAGAGCCGTGATTGTCCCTCTGTACTCAGCACTGGTGAGGCCACACCCCAAGTGCTGTGTCCAGTTCTGGGCCCCTCACTACAAGAGACGTTGAGGGGCTGGAGCAAGTCCAGAGAAGGGAAATGGGAGCTGAGGAAAGGTCTGGAGCACAAGTCCTGTGAGGAACAATTGAGGGGAGCTGGAGGTGTTTAGCCTGGAGAAAAGGAGGCTCAGGGGAGACCTCTCTGCCCCTCTGAAAGGGGGTTATAGCCAAGTGAAGGTCAGTCCCTCCTCCCGAGTAACCAAGGATAGGACAACAGGAAGTGGTCTCAAGTTGCACCAGGAAAGGTTTAGACTGGATATTAGGAAAAAATTATTTGCTGAAAGGGTAGTAAAGCTTTGGAAGAGGCTGCCGAGGGAAATGGTGGAATCACCGTCCCTGGAGGTAATTTAAAGGTGTGCAGATGTGGCACTTGGGGATGGACTGGGCAGTGCTGGGTTAGCAGTTGGACAAGATGATCTTAAGAGTCTTTTCCAATCTAAACAATTCTCTGTTTTCATAATCTCATTATGAAGCTGTTCTTCTTACATTAACACTTCTTCATGAATGGGAATGTGAGTCTGAGGGTTGTTGAATACTGAATTATCTCTATACAATTATTTAATGTATCATAGGGAAATGTCTGAGTCCAGGATCTGTGATAAGTCTGTGTGTATATTCAGAAGGCCTCAGAATTATTCACCTGTTTTGATAGATGAGATAAAAATTCCATACAGAATTCGGTTACTTGCTAAATGACTTTGTACACTTCCCATGGGATACCTTTGTCCTTAAATTTGTCTTTAAGAGTACTTCTGAACATCTGTTTAAGAGTTCTGAAAGTAGTAAAAAACCATATGAATAAAAGCTGTGTAAAACCAGTGTTGAACCTGAAACACAGAAATGTAGAGAAGGAAAGATCCTCACATTATGTTCTATTTCAATTTGCTGTACCAGGGAAGACTCAAATGTATCAAAACCTTACTTAAAAATATGATTAGTCATATAGTATTAAAAACAGGAAAAATGTAGGATCTTGAAAAAAACCACTGAAGAATTATGTTATTTCAGATGTTAAATAACTTATAAGGAGAAGATTCCAATAAGTCTTTCGAAGATCACTGCCGACAGGTATTTGTTATATTGAATTACCAATATAATTAAAAATGAAAAATTAATGTGCTTTCTGAGACAGATACTTCAGCAAAGATGTCTAAAGCAAACTGATGCCCCAAACCTGATGGAAACTAGAGATGAAAACAACAATGAAACAGTACCTATTCTGAAACAAATAAACTGCTAAAGGAATTTCTAAAAAATGTAATTTTGTAATATGGTTACTGAAGCAAAGCCAACTACATAGAATTCTCTCATCTACACTCCTATTCCTATATGTTTTTTTTCTCACCCACCTGGGGCTGCTGCCCTTATTTGTGCTGATATTTGCAAATTTAAATCTGGGAAATGTTCTTGGTAGAATAATAACCCTCCTCTCCAAAAATGGCATAGAGCAGGAAGTTAAGATAGCATATTTAGGTTGCTTTGAGAACAAACCCATAGTATAGTGTAGCTATATACCAAGAGCATCAGCAGGCAATAGAACAACGGCAGAGAATGAAATGAGTATTAATTTTCCCTCTTGCTTTCTTCTGTGTCACAGTTGCCTTCACTGGCTTCAGGGGCCTTATCATCCAAGGAATGACTTTTTGTAAAACAGGAGGAGAGTGTACAAATGACATCATTTGATAATATGACCAAGATGCAAGAAAAGGTGAGGTACCACATTATACCAGAGCAGTTAGCACAGCTGTCAGCAAAAAGACAGGCTTTCAAGCCCACAAATTTCTTCCACATCCAAAAAAGTAGCAATATATTAGCACCATTTCAAAGCAATTTTGCTCTAAGAAAAATTACTTTAGCAATTAATTATGTTCATCAAAGTTAAGATCAGAGTGCCATATTAGCAAGAGAAAAGCAGGATATCTAGAAGCCTTGTGATACAGAGAGTAAAATAGGTGATTGCTGTTTGGGGGAAGTAGAGGCAGAACAAGGAACTGCCTCGAAGAAAAACACTGGGTGTAAAAAAGACCTCCTGACTTTACACTGGATCTGTGAATTCCAGTACCTAGAAGAAATAGGAATTTTACTCCTTAGGTCTACTTTCTGGCTGGACCTTGTAACTCCCTTAAGGATTTTGAAAATCATAATTAATGCAGTATAGAATGGTGATGCTTTACAGAAATACCTTGAAGACTGGAGAAGTGGAATGACATGTAGAAGTAAAGGTGTAAAGTCATATATATATATATATATAAAAAATTGTTAGTTTCTACTCCAAGGTGAAGTAGAAACTCACCACTGGGAAACAGAAGAAAAGAAAGGGGGGAATGAACTGTTAATCAGAAGTTTTGGCTAAGCTGCAAGAACAGCAAATGTAGCCTTTCACTTTCTTCCTCATCTGAAGACCATCAGGTGCAATATTTAATTAAAAAATGGTGCAGGGAGACTTTCAGAATAAGCAGTTGCTGAATGCAACTTATATTCTTTTAAAGAATAATCAAATTTTATTTATTTAAAAGTAAGCAAGCTATTATTGCTGGTCTGATGACCTGTTTAAGGTGAGCTTGGTAATGTCTGTGATGCATATCTTGCTTTCAAACCTGTATATTGGCCTTACCCTCGTTTCTGCTTGGCTGTGGACATCCTGGGCCATGGTGATACTCCCAGTGATAGATTTTATAAAGTGTCAGAGCCTCCTCTTGTTTTGTGCTGTACAAATACAGTGATGGAGATGATCAGGAAGGGTTGTAGAAATTACTCATGGGAATTTCATAGCATTATTTAATGATCTGTCACCTAGCCAGCTACTGAGGGAGACTGAATTGTATCTCCTTAGAGATTTTTCACTCTTTTTGTGCTAATATATGCTCTGTGCACATCACTAGAGCCTGATTTCAGCTTAGTGCTTTAGAGAATTCTTGCATCTAAAGATAAATGTTGTTCTGGAGGTGAGAGGTCAAACCCAATCCTGGCTTTCGAGGCTTCTGTGACTTCTTTAGTAATTATGGTGTGAACACTTGCACGTGTGTTGTCAGATTTACTGGAAAATGGCATGCATGCTGCTGTTTTGTTCCTAATTGCCAGCAAAGATTTCAGTTAACTTCAGCAAAATTTTCTGTCTGTTCATCGCACAGTACAAAATGAAGTTCAGTCAATAAGGTCAGCTCCTGTACAGGAAGGAGAAAGCAGCCACTTGGCTTTCATTTGATGAGAGTGTTGCTTTAGTTTTTGAAAGGAAATCAGATGCAGTTTTGTGAAAACCCCTAATCTTCTCCTGTTCTTTCTCTATCAGTCATGCTTTAGCTGGAGTGTTTTTGTACTCTTCGTATTTCTGACAAGAAATCTATACATTTGACTTCTTACTGCCAGCAAAACCATTTACATTAGGAGCAGAATGATGTCTCTCAACTACTACAGCCAGCATGGTCAAAGTCGTGTGGGAAATTTGCCAGATTGAACTTTTGGCCTTAATAAAATAATGATGTGCTGCTTTGGGGCTTAATTTTTGGCAGTAATGTTGTGAATATCACATTAATTTTCTCCAGATGACTTAGACTGAGACTACTGCTGCCTTATTTTAATGTTTCCTTTAGGATCACTGATTCTTACAGGTCTGGAAAGAGGAAAAGAATCTGATTTGTCAATAAGTAAGGAAACCATGAGAGGTAAGTGGATGAAATCTGGTGAGCATCTTAGGTCCGGGTAGTATGTATGGGCTTTAAAGTGAACAATTTGCTGCAAAACCAGTCATGTTTCTTCCAGACAGAGCAGTAATCTGTGCTGCTTTGTAAAGAGCTGGAAATAGTATAGAATTAAAGCATTTGCATAGAGATTGTCAAGTGCAGCCAACTCTTATTCTTGGGAAGGCAGAACCTTAAGCAAAATAATTTCAAGGTCAGTTGTGACTCAATTAGGAATAATTCTTATTTATACTTCTAGCTGAGAGGCAGAGGAGATGAGGCGGGCACAGATGAAGGGGCACAGAAGCTGACTGCTGACAAAAGAACAACTATGGCTATAGGCACAAAGTAACCTTGGGCTGTTCCAGAGTTCTCAATGCATTTGCTGAGCCTGAATTTGGAACAAAAGTAAGAATTTTGAAACTTTTTTTTGCCTTGAAGGAAAGTCAGATGCTAGGGTTTAATTGGAAATGAAGCCTTCTCAGAGAACTTAAGGTATTTTCATTATGAACTTCCTCAAATCTCAGAGATGGGAGATTTTAAATGCAATAAACCCCTTTGGTTCTGTAGCAGTAAGGAGAAGAAAACCATTCCCAAAGTACTCTGTTTTAGCTCTTCCTTGTTTCTTTCTGTAATGATAATGGATTAAGTGCTGCAAGTACACAGAAAGGACTTAGTGCTAAACCCAGAGAGGTTACAATCCCAAGAATTTGTCTGGAATGGGTGTGCCTGCAAATGGTAATTCATAGCTGAAAAACCTGACCCATGTGTTTGCAGAATAGGAACAAAAATACCACTAACAAATACAAGAGTTGCAATAAAGTGTCCTGGGAAGGGTTTTTTCCTTACCATTAAATATTTGGGGTTTTATTTTTATTTTTTTCTGGAATTAGAAAATTCTTCAGTCACTCCTATATTGTTTTCCTGCCACATACAGAAAAAAACTCTAAATGACTGAGGTACAGGGAAACCAAAAACCATTCATTGCTACTCAGTTACAAACACAGTGGCGTCCTATGTCTTTTTTCCCTCAGTGATGTAAAAGTCACTACATCTAAGTTATTGTGTTGGAGCCAGTGGTGAATTCTAATGGTGAGAAAAATCTGTGGAAAAAATCCTTGTAGGAACTTCTACTCTTTTCTAGTGGAGACCTCTTAGGAAATGTGATAGCTCTTACATGTCTTTATAAAAAAATGAAAATTTTATTTATATATATTTTTATATCTACACACAAACATAGTGTCTGTGTGTGTCCTACTTTATAGGGCAGCAAACTGTAACACCTGGAAATGAGTAGTTAGCCAGAGCAGATAACAGGGAATTAGGCTAATAATCTGCTTAACAAGGACATATGCCAAAGTAGTTTAAATTGTGCTAGTTTGCAGTTCTATTCTTATATAAGAGGGATTCAAATTTAGCAAGACATGTAGGGGTAAAAAAGAGTATAAGACTATAGTTCATTCAAAGTCCAAATGCAAGTGCAGTAACTGTCCTATTTCAGTGTTTCAGCCATTAATAGACAGGCTTATGGTCCAATATGAGCTGGGTTTACACCAGCTGGGATGGTATAGACTTGATTGATGTGCAAAGCTACATATTTCAGCAGATATTCCATCTGTTCTCTTGTCTGATCCTCTACTGGCAAATTAGTCATGAGAGTCTGCTGTTACCCTACTATGGAAATATTTCTAGTTTAATTTTTTTAAATTTTAATTCTATTTTAATTGGACAGTTGTGTGTCCCACTGACACTTTTGTTTTGAATGGCAAGAAAACAACTTTGCTGTGCGTGTGGTGGAACTTTTGCCACCCTGCTGCTCATTTACGGTGGAGCACGTAATTCTCAGAGACTTAGTGACCTCTGAAATTGTAGGTCAGTATTCTTTGGCCTGGGAGCATCTATAACATGGAAACACTGTGGATTAAACAAGGAGAATAGAGGGAGGATTCATATTTAGTTTGTGAAGTATTATGTGAAAACCTTAGCAGATAAAAGGTCATAATATTTTTCTTCTTTTTCTTACTTGATTTGATATTGCTTTTATTTTATCCTTCCTCCCCTCTGGAAGATTTTTAAATGTGGGGAAAAAAGGTGGCACCGACCTTGCAGCATCTATCTTTGTAGAAGATACATGGGTTAAATACCGCTCAGCCAGTTGCTGAATGGTGATGATTTTGTCAGGATCCGAGGAAAAACCATCTTCGGAGAGCTGTGTTTGTAGTCAGGGGAAGACTGGTTGTACCTATAGTGGGTTTGTTCAGGTTATTCTGCCATCTTGTGGGTGATTCGAGGATGTGCAGGATTTTTGCTTATTTGTTTTAGAAATAAGAGTTTTATATCTCTGCAGGTTAATATTTGCAGAAGAAAAATTTTGGTATTATTATAAGAGAAAAGTAAATGTGAAAAGAACATAATTTCCAAATGCATCAGGTTGGTTTTTTTTAGCTAATTGTGTTTGTATCCTATTATGCAGCTTAGTTTTTTCTCCCTTTTTCATCTCTTCTCTTAAGTTAAGGAATGTGTTTTCTGCTTATGACATTTAACAGTGATAAAAAGGGAAATTTAAATTGTATTTTCTGGACTACAGTTCTTTTTCTATTAGGAAAAAAAACCAACAAACGACCCCCTAGTAAAACAGAACAAACAGACAACCCCGTGCTTTTGCCTTAAAGTTTCCTTTTAGAACAGATTGCTTGACTGCTGTATCTTTGTATCTCTGTTGCTGAGGAGTACTGTGTGACCTATTGCTGTCCTGCTCTTCTTCAGTCCTCCGGTGGATTAAGCTGCTTCACAGCAAATTATCAGACATTTCTTGACTGAGGGCTAGGAAGGGCTGCAAGAAGAGCTTATGCATGACCATAGAATTTTGTAGCTCACAAATTGGGTCTAGCTAGCCATATCTCGGTCTATGTGCTGTTATATACTGAAAATAAATTGGTTTTTAGTGTTGTCTACATCTCTGGTAGTTAAAAAAAAAAAGGGAAAAGCTATTTGATGATATAGACATCAACATAACACATTAAACTTGTTTAATCTAGACCCATCTCTTTGTGCAATTCAGAAAAATAACATTTGGAAGGCATTGGGTGACTTCTTGCTGCCTTATTGCTATTGCACAAGTGTGCTGGTTCCAGCTGAGAGTAATGAGCTGTAAGAAGTGATATCCAAACATATCATAAAATCATAGAACAGTTTGGGTTGGAAAGGGCCTTTAAAGGTCATCCAGTCACCCAATCCAACCCCCTCATCTAGTCACCCAATTAACCCCCTCTGCAATGAACAGGGACATCTTCATCTAGATTGAATGTGTGTGTGTCTGCATACATACATACATACATACATACACACATACATACATACATATATATATTTAATTTTTAAAAATATATTTATATATAAAATAATGTCTAGTACCTGAAGAGTTTACCTTTAAAGCAGGCCAGAAAGAAGGAAAGAAGGAAGGGCATCTTATCTTCGCTTTAAAACGGAATTAGTACAGCAATATTGTGATGAGACTCCTAGACCTTGAACTTGTATTTCCTTTTCCCCAGACTCCTTTCATCTTTACACTTTTATGTATTGTGAATTATTTACAGTGGCAGCAGATCAACAGGAAAATAATACAAGTGAAGGGTAAAAAAGCAGCTCTGAAGTCCAGTTTTAAGAAAAAATACCAAATCTTTCTGCCTTTCTCTGAAGCTAGCAATCATGCAGGCTCACCCTTACAGGCTACTGCCCCTTAGGATGCTTTTTCCCTGATGGAAAAGAGAGGGAAAATAAGTATTTTTAAAAAAATACCACACAAAGGATGTTCATAGTTTCTTTTGAATGAAGCCCTAGAGACTGTGACACAAGGTAGCTGCTTCTGATAAGGAGCAAGAGCTATTTGCTGGAGAAACATCTCTGTGTGCCTTGTTCCTCTTCTCAAAGGAAACAGAGCCTGTGTTTGGTTCTGTATTATTAAAAAATACAGAGGTTCTGACAGGTTCTGTCAGTTTTACCTCTGCTGCTTAAAGCTGACCCTTCCCCATGTGTCTTTGTCTCTGAAAAAAGTTAATTTTCCTTTCAGCTCTTCAGCTCCCTCTGTTCCCTACCTGAGGTACTATCTGTGGTATTGTGTTTCCTGGTGAATTAATCAACTACAGCAGACTCTGAACTGTGTCATTGGAGTAGTTTTATAGGTTTGCTTTTCTTGATTTTTATGGGGGAAAAGCTTTTTGTGGGAGGGGAGGTTGTAGGTGATGGTAACTGTTTAATCAAGTGCACCCAAGTCCAAAAGCTTGTACATTAAAAGATATGTAATTAATTTTCAGCTGTAAATGTGAAAATACTTCACAGATCCCAGACTACTTACTCATCTCATCAAAAGTGTGTTTTGTGATTTGCTATTGTGGTTAAATAGTTTGTTGGACTTCTAAGAGAAAACAAAACTGGAAGACAAGCAGTACTGAAATAGAAAGTTAAAAATAAGTGAAGAACTAAAATAATTAATTTACTCTCTGCTTCTTAGGTAACAGTACTGTAGTTGACATGCAAAAATGACAATTTAAATTTTCTAAAAATGGTTTTGGAAGAAAATTAAAATTAAAATGATTGGAATAATTTTTTAAGAGGTTGTTGCAAGGTTTTAAGAATCTCTTACAAACATTCCAGAGAAAGCAGGAACAAGACAAGAATGTTGAAGCCTGAACATGGTCAGCAAAACCCCTGGCATCAGTCAGGTCAGGAGACATGTTGTCCTTGCTAAAAGGCAAATGAGATAATTACAAAAACACAGCTACATCAACAAAAACCAGAAGACTTGCGAAGTAACTGCTCAGAGTAATTGTAAAGAAAAAAAGTCATAATTTTGCAGAGCTTGAGTAAAAC
Source organism: Aleadryas rufinucha (assembly GCA_013397815.1). Classification (NCBI taxonomy): domain Eukaryota; kingdom Metazoa; phylum Chordata; class Aves; order Passeriformes; genus Aleadryas; species Aleadryas rufinucha. The sequence continues at coordinate 1,166,357 of VZTH01014758.1, read as the reverse complement.
CCACTTACTCAGAGCAATGTGATATCTAAAAAAGATACTGGTATCAGCCACCTGGTGTACTGATTTGCAAAGTATTAGCTGAATTAAAAGCAATTTTATTTTTGAGTTTATATAATGCTTCTGGTCACCTAATGAGATATTAAGCTCTTTTTTCAGCTCTTTTGGTTAAGATCCCTACTACAAGGTCATTTGCCTTTTTGCCTTAAAATATATCCATTCTATCCTGCTTCTCAGCTAATACTTTCTATGCTCTTAAATTGTTTTCCCAGAGTAGAGAAACCAAACCATTTTGACAGAATGCTGACAGACATCCAAACAAAACTGCAGCATGAGAGAGATCTCACCCTTTCAGTACTAGTGGAGAAACAGAGTTCTTTAATGAAACTGGTATTTTAAAACTAGATATATGACCTTTATTGCTGCACATACCTTATTCTTTACAAATAAGATATCCTTATATACATTTGGGTGCTTAATTCTAATTGAGAACAGCTGGGTGTTCTGTGCTGTGGAGAAAGATGATGGGCTATGTGCTAGCACTTAATTAAAACTTGTAATGATACTCAATTGTCATTCCACAGATACTATGATGCTTGAATGCTAAGGAGTGGATTTTGCTATTTAAAACTCTGTGTCCTACTAGGTTCCTGATTGAGCACAGGCTCTGTGCAGAGCCTACCAATATGTGAGGTTTGAAGTCTGCATAGTGATTTGTATGTTCAGGCTGGAAAGATGAAAGATGCAAAGGAAACAAGAATCGTAGAGCAGCCACTAGATTGGAAGAGATGTCTGGGGGTCATTTTGTCCAGCCTCCCGTTCAAAGCAGGACCAGTTTCAAAGTTAGATCCAACTTTGTCAAGATCATGCAGCAGAGAATTATACTGACAGAATTAGAGTTCTTCATTCCTTTGATGTAAAGCTGTTAAACAAGCCACCAGAATCTGTTTCGCATACTCCATCTGTGAAGCAGAGATAATTCTTGCATAAATACCCCCAAAGTATTTTGATCTGTCTGGGTAAAATAAGAGCTCGAGACAGGAGCGGTTCCCTTCAGTACTAGGGTAAAATGATTTTTTTCTTCTTTTCTTGAAGATGTGGAGGAAGTACAAAAGAAATGTTGCCTTTCCTGTCAGTATCGATGAGGATTACAAGTACTACTAATATCCTTTCCATTGAGTAAATAGGTCAGATTCATATTTTCTTGCTATTTAGAGTTTGAATTGCCCATTTTGCTGTTCAGCCACTTAGGGGAGATGCTGTATTTGTGACCGCAAAAGTTCTGAAAGCTTCTATTTTTGTGCAGTTCATGCAACTATTCACATCAGGGAGAATAGAAATACGATCCCGTGACATTATTTATATGAACTGAAACAAAAAGGTCATATTCTAACTGTGCTGGCTTTAGTCTTCTCCCTGAACATTGATGAATAAATAAGGAGACTCGAACAGTGTGCGTTAGTGACAATGGCTGGGCAGGCAGCTAACTCCAAACAAGAATCCCCACACTGAAAGCACAGTCACGTGTACTGGCTGGGCAAAAGGTTACACTTCTCTGGCTTTTTTACTGGTAACACCAGGTTTAAGTCTTCTACATGCAGCAATTAATTCTCAAAACCCTCTCTGAAAGCCTTCTTGTTTTCCTAGCCCTCAGTCCTGTTGCAAAGGTGACAAAATCCACAGGATGCAGTTTGACTAAGATTGTGTCAGTCAATGACAAGAAGAGGGAAATACTGTTATACCCTCTGCCTTCTAACTTGCATTTCAGCCTTCTAGTGTAGACTGGCAGAGCAAGGCCAGGGCAGGCCTGTCAACTGGCACAGAATATGGGGGCTAGGTATGAAATACAGGGATTCTGGCGGGTGGGAGGGATTTTGAATACCAGAGTTAGGACAAGAGATGACAGAAGGATTGATGAAGAAACATCTTTAATATCTGCTGCTCACCTATTTAGTTTTCTCAGCAACACTTTTGCCATGATTTGGCCATGAAAAATTTGAATTCTGAAAGGTAGTTTAAATTTTCTTTTAGAATTTTCCAGTTTTTTTCCTCCTGCCTCTGAGCTCTTTGTCGTCTGCCTTTTTATTTTGTTCTTTCTGGTATTTGCAATATTTCCTAATTTATTTTCTTCTGGCAATTTTAATTGCTATGCTGTTTTACTTCCCTGCCAAGTCATTAATGGCAAGACATGTAAAATATGTCACATTTGTCAGGAATAAGTCAGGTTTATGGTTCCTATAATTAGGAAAATATTTAAGTATAGATGTAATGCTTGCATTTACTGATACACCTCCTCACCTCTATAAACACAAGCTTTATAAATATTCTTTATTTGTTTTCATTGATTGACTTTCAAAAAGTGAAACAGTTCAGGCAAATCCCTAATGAGTGTGGCCATTAGTTGTTTTGTTTCCTTCATTTGGATTTTGGTTTTTTGGAGACTTGACACAATACTATCATGCACACATGAATTGAAACCCAAAAGATTCTACTAAATAATTTTCAAAAATTCTGTCTCCTGTTGTCCCCTGCCCTCTGCTGATTTTTTTTTTTTTTAAGGTATGTTTTAAAATGATGATTTGGTACAATTTGTAAGCTATGATGTTTCTAGAACATGGCCCCTTACCTCCTGCAGAAGAAATGGTTTTGTTCCATTATTTGGCCCATAATTGGAGCTGAATTTACTGTCAATAATCACAAGATTTTTTTTTGTATTTGTGAAAGTGGTACCAAATTTGCCTTTCTTTTCTCCCATAGCTTCATATCTCTTAAGGAATGCATGTCTTGAAAAAGGAATACCTCTGAAGTTCAGAATTTTTTACATAAGTATGGTCAGGTTTAAGAGCCCCTTCTTACCTCCAGTCAGTGCAATGCATTACATATCTCTAACACTTGATGACTTGCCAGTTCTGTTCTCCACTTGCCTCACAGAAGGCACGTTTTCATAAAGCAATGCAATATCTCAAACATTTGGTGTGCCTCATTAATTTCTGCAGCCTCCTCGTTTATTAAAAGTCCTTCGTTGTCTCCAGTTTTATTCTTTTCATGATTTGTTATAACCCATCCAATTTTCTCTTAACTGATTTGACTGCTCTAATTCATTCTGCGTTTTGGCTGCCCTTCTCTTTGCTGCAGTAAAACACTCAGTATATTTGTATTCTGTTGCCTGCATTATCCAATTTTCTTTTAGTCTTAGATTAGTGATTAGTCCCTGGTTGCTTCCTATTCCTTGTATTCTTTTCCAGATATTTTTTCTGTACAGCTGATAACATCCCTACTTGAAAAGGAGTTTTCACAAAAGGTTCCATTTCATTTTTGTCAAACTTAAATGAGAAATTTCAGAAATGATGGTTTTTAGACAGGTCCAAATGTTTAGCACTCTGAGTAAGGGTTACTCTGGTCAGTGTAAATGGGGGTTACTAATGACTCTGGTTTGTGTTAAAACTCCAGTGAAATAGAAAGATAGTGGCAATTGACGTCTAGTTGTGATGTTGCTGGTCTATTAGTCATGGGTCTGTATTCTTTTTTCCTTGAAATTCTTTCCAGTGTATTTCCCATTTCTAATGACAGCTTGATGCTTTTTATACCAGGTGTTAATTTAGGTGAGCTCTACACTGAGCCTGATAATGAGTAGCTTTAATATTTTATGCTGCTGGAACGTGGAGGGTGTTACCAGAGCAGATGGACAGCTCCTCTCCTGCAAAGCGCTCCTCCCAGGTGAAAACAAAAGGTCAAAAATGTACTGCAATCCTTCCATGTGTTTTATAACTTAGGAGAGCTGTTTACACTCCACCTGGGGTTTTAATAGAAGCTCTTCAGACCAAGACCTCCTGCCTATGGGGAGAATTAATTTTCTTTTGGATAAACTGTCAATACTGTGTTAACTGTTGGAGCTGGGAACAACTTGTCCCTAGCTGATCCTAACAAAATTAACAGGAGTCGTGGGCTGACTTCTACTGAATTTACAGAGGAGCTGTTTATCATCAGGTGCCCATTGCTCAGCCTCTATCAACAGAAACCTGTTGAATTTGCCTCTGGTATCTTATAGTAGATTTCATCCATAGTGCTATGATCAAGGATTATGAATTTCTTTTTCTGTAGGCAAAGTGTAACGACTGGATGGAAGATCTTGAGTTTTTTATGCTGTTCAATTTAGTTTTCAAACTGAGCAGATCAGACATTAGCATTGTATCAGCCACTGCTAAGGTAAGCCAAGTCAGGACTGGGTGATGATAGGGGAAGTGTGATCAATATTCTAAATTAAAATTTTAAATCATCAGTGCTAGGATTATGTAAAATGTGCTGCAGGAGGCCTAAATTATTGCAAAACTACAGAGTGAGGGACTATCCCAAGGATGTGAACCGACAGCTCAGGAAAGCCTCTCCTAGAAAGCTGTAATTCTTGGGGGAGTGGATAGCAGAATGAGCACCTCTAATGCAGTAGTCTGTGGAAATATAGCGAACACTGAGATCATTGTGAAGGTCTTCTACATAGCATTGATGTTTGTGCTTGGATAGCGTTGTGAACCATTCTGCAAGATTTGTTTTGACATCTGTCTTCCTTTTTGCCTTCTGAGAAGATTGTGTTCAATGGAAAAGGTCTTGGATATAGAGTTTAGGAAACTGACAACAAATGGCAATTTGAAAGGGGTGTTAAATTTTCTTTTTTCCCCGAGTAATGAATTGCTTGCATGTTTGAGAAATGAAGAAAATTCTATAAAAATTAGCAGAAGAGATAAAAAAATGTTTCTCTTTTGATTCTAGCCAAATAAATATGTTTGGTTCTAAGCTTTCTTTTGGTCCATTTCACAAAACTCCCAATTAACTGGGACACTGTCAGGACCAATTTATTATTTTAAAGGAAGGTAGTTTAGCATCTCTGCCCTGTGAAAAGTCAGTTTACTTTTTTTTATTGGGTCTTGAAATTTGAAGGCATGGTTAGTTAGGAAGGTACCTGTCAAATGCTAAACCCCTAAGTTAGGCACCAAAGTGTGATTAGTCTGGTTTGTGTAGTCCCCTGAGATGACTTACCTTCATTATCATCCATGAATCATAAAAAATATTGAATAGTTAATATTTTTGCTACACAAAAAGCCAATTGATTTGAATAAAGATGAAAACAATGTCACAGCACAATTAATTCTAGTTCCTATACCATTTATAAGAACACACTTTATATGGTTGTTAATAACTAAGATACAACTTTCTATAATACTTTATACAGTTATTCATTAAAATCCCTACAGGAAATTCCTTCAAATTATAATATTATATAAACAGACTGGGCTAGTAAAACTGCTATTTGAATTTATGTGAACAATGCTGTAATTTAAAGTACATTCATGCAGTTTTCATGCTCTCAGTCAAACTAGTTTAATTTAATCCAGTTCCTAATTTATGTGTTATATAAATCAGTGTTCTTCCACGGGTATTTTTGTCTGTTAGTGGAAGACATCTTAGATATGCTTCTAAAATTGACTTTAACTGCCAATTTAACCAAAATCTAACTCAATTCAACTAGTCCAATTTAGCTGTGGTCAAGGCTTCAATGAACACTGAAAAGGTTGGTGGTTTTGTTTGTAATGCACTTGCTGTATAAAGGATAAAAACTTTGTTCGGCTTGCCCTGTTGGTATAGGAGAAGGGTTTCTTCATGTAAGAGTTAAAAGAATGAAACAAACAAGATTGAAAGTTCCTATTAAGAAATTGTTGCCAATGTAGGTTCTGGGCATTTCTTAGGGGATCAAAGCAGAGGTTACTTTGACATTCTGAAAAAGCTGATATAATAGCGAAATACAAATAAGAGTGAGCGAACTCTTGTTTAGGTAGTGCTGAACCACTACTTGTGTAATATAAACTATCACTGAGAAATGCCTCTGTATCAGAGAAGGTGGCAAATGCATTACCAGTTTTTAAAAGGACTTTGGACAAGATATGGAAGACTCCTGACTAGTGAGTCTGATGTCTCTAAAGGGAGAAGGAAGCCATAGAAAAATAAAATGCACTCGGGAAGAGCTAGTGTAGCTTCTACAGGAAACAGTCATGTCTCATGATTCTGTTGTAGTTCCCTGAAGGAATCACAGTTGTGTGTTTGACAAAGGTGGTCTAATTGAAGTTGACTTTAGAAGGTCTTCAAAATCCCTCCAAAATACTTACAGAAGACAAACTGCCATAGGATAAAAGGAAAGGTCTTCACATATATTAGTAACAGTTGAAAAGACAGGAAACAGAAGGTAGGAACAAATGTTCCGTTTTCTCAGTGTAGGATTTTCACCTGGCAAATTCCACTGAGATCTGCATGAAGACCCATGTTATTCAATGTAATCAGTCTAGGAAAAGAGTAGAGAGGGAGGTGGCAACATTTGCTGATGGCATTAAGTTGTGCAGAGCAGTAAAAGAGAAAACTTTCTGCAAAGAAAAAAGGTCTTGCGACATGGAGTGATAAAATGGCAGATTAAATTCACTGTAGAGAAAGGTATAGCAACACAGATGACGAAAATGATTCTTAGCTTTATCCATGTGGTGAAGAGTTCTGAACTGGATGTTACCAGGCAGGAAAGAGATAGTGCAGTTATGACTATTTTAATGACAATGTAAGTGCAGTTCTCCGTGATTACAGAAAAAAAAAAAAAAGAAAAAAGAAAAAAAAGGGCAGATAAGTGTTGAGAATGATAACTATAGAGAACGAAACAAATATCATACATTTTCTGATCCCAGAAATTGATAGCAGAAAGAGGAGCAAGGAAGATTGAAGTTACAGAATGATTTCCATACAAGAAGTGACTACAGAACTAATGACTCTACAGTCGCTGGAAGTCTGATGATGTGGACTATAATAGGATTTATTAAATGATGAGCAACAGTGAGAGAAGAGCTAGGCTCCAAGTGATCATTGTCTTTTCTGGACTGTGGAAGAAGAGCACCAAAATGGACTCTCGGTGAGTTCAAAACAAAGAAACAGAACTCAGTGTGTTTGCATAGTGTGCATCTGAACTGTGGAGTTTGCTGCCAAAGGATATTGTGCATGACAAAAGGTTTGTGCAGGTTCAAAACCATGACAGAATCATTCTAAATTTGTTAAACACGATTATTAGACTTCTAGCCAATGAAGTTAGCTCCCCAAGTCACATACCATTGGAAGCTGGAGGAGTACTGGGATGCATCCCTGCATGTTTGTTCTGCTCTTATGCACTCCTCCCTAAGCCTCTATTAGGCTACCGTTTCTGGAGAGACTAGATGGACTAATTTTATGTTCTCAGATATTGAAGATTGCAGAATAATTTTTGTAAGCTGTTAATTTGTGTTTGTACAGTATATAACTAGCTAGAACCTAAGCAAGCCCTTCTGTGTAAACTAGCATTTGGTGACATTAAGAGAGAGAAACACACAGATGCTATATTGTGGGACATGGACAAACAAGAACACGACACAGTAACATACAGAAGACGTGTCAGAATGGTGAGGCTGGGACTTACACTTGAATTCATAACTGTTCAAGGAGGCCTTCTCAGTTAAAGTATCTCACTTTTATCATCAAGGGAATTGCTTGAGCTAAAATTAAGTTCAAAGGTGTTAAGGCCAGAAAGAAAGGGAGATTTTCGTCTACTGCCCTCTGGTAAAGCTATGTAATTGTGTTGCCAGTAAATTTTTCTATTTTAGGTGACAGCATCTTTAAGCATTATGGTTTCTGAATGGGACACGTGGGGACCTGCTGGTAATCAGAGCTGGGGAGCAGAAAATTAGTAAGAAACCTGCTCCTGTAACATGGTTGTAGAATAGCAAAGCAGAAACTACACCTATCCCCTGCTAACACCTAGATTGTCTAGAGGATGTGCAGGCTTTGTTGTTTCTGTGTGATACAAACCTGTAAATATGTTCTTTCAGATGTGGAAATAATTTCTTCTACAGAGAGGATAACTGTTTGACCTTTCTGGAGGAGATTGTTTTGCTGTGGAATTGATATGGCATTAATCACAGTATTGACAATATTGCACTACAGTGCTTTTAATGTCCTGAGTTTTAAAATTTTCTTGGCTAGAAGGGGTTTTTTAAACTCTACACCTAGGACAAAGGTGGCTGAAGGTGCCCTAGGTGATAATAGAAACAGCTGCTTTGACTGAGGGGTTTTTTTCTGTCAGTTTTCCTGTTCTGGGTAGGTAGTGTGATGGACAACTCGCCTTTTTAAAAGTGCCTTTTTTTCCCCCCACTTTATTTATACCCTGGGAATCATAAAGGTGATTTTGAGAGGACTTAGATAGCTGTTTTTTTCTTTCCTTGCATGAATGTTTGTTTCCCCTGGGAAATGTGCACTCCTACCCTTAGGTGTCACTGTTTATCGTCGCTAGACTTGCACAGGCTCCTCAGGCATTCAGAGTTTGGCTGAATGGTGGTTTTGCTCCATCCCTCAGGAGTCTTGGCAAGTGTAATGTGTGTAGCCTGCTCTGCCAGTCTGTGCTGCCTCACATACTTGTCTCCCTCCTACATCAGAGAATAGCAGTGACAGCCTGTGTAAGGCTGTTACCAGAGATCTATATTAGTGCAATGTTATAAAAGATACCTTGCCAGTAATTTCTCAGTGTGGGATATGTCTTAAAATGGGCTTGATGGTTGTATGCACTTATTTTCTTTAAAAAACTAGTGATATCACTAGTAAGCATGAAAATTCTCAGAAATCTAAGTTGTGAGCCCTTTAATTTTAAAAAAAAATCTTTTCGTTTTGCTTCAAAAAGATATAGGTTCTGGCAAATTTTTGCCTTTCAGCTTTTTTTTTCATATCATCATTTTTGTTTAAAAAAAATTAAATCAATGTTTACATATATAAGTGATGGAAAAAATTATTTCTGTCAACACTTGCCATTTACCCAAGAATTAATTCTTATCTCAAACCATCTATCTGATGTCTTGGGTCATTCTACTGACTTCTAAGCAAGCACTTTAATTTCTCCCTGCTTCATGTAACTGTAGTATACAACTTCAAAACTTGTCAAATTGCCAGGGAGAGCTATTTCACCTGCCATCCATCTATTCCTACAATGAATATCTAACAGTGTCACCCTCAGAACCTTCAGCTATTTACAGTTATATTCACTACATCTCACTCATTTCCACTGAAGTTGGGACTCCTTTGCAAAATCCTTGCCCTGTTTGCAACAAAGGAAGAAAGCTATGTCTACCACCACCTCCTCAGGAGATTGCTTGCTTTGGTAGACAGGAGTTTTAAACAATTTTTATGCTTGCAGAAACCTCAATTGTTCTTACAGGAAACATAAAAACCTAATAATTGCAAAAGTTAAACTACCATACATAAGAATTTTACAGTATTGAATATTTGCTACATCATATAAAAATACAGCTGGAAGAAAGCTAATGAGTTATGAAGCTCTAGGTGATTGGGTTTTATGTTTCTTTATTTATGTCATGAACGTTTTAAAGAAAATTTCTCTAAGGGTGGAGTCTCTTGTTTTTAATCCAAGAATGACCCAGCATTATAGGGGGAAAAAGTAGAGCAGACTGGCTAGCGGATTACCCAGGGAAAACTCTGGTATTTTTAGCCATGCAAATAGCTAGTCATCTGTTTTGAAATAAAGAGGATTACTTTTGCTTGATAGCTCTGTGTTGTGTTTTTGCTGTGCCCGGAGTATGAACCCTGCAGCCTCCAAATAAGGGGAAAATGGCTGTAGATCACATCATGGCTTTAGCTCCAGGAAGAAAATGCTGTGGTCATTTGCAATGTTTAATCTAGGTTTGGACAACTGTGTGCATGCTAGCTCATTGATGGCTACACAAGCAAAAAATGCGGCAGGGATTGCTACGCTCCTCATACGGGAAATTTCATCCTCAGTAAATGGAAAATAAAAACAAACCTCGCTTTTCTGTCCACAGGCAGAATTCCTTTTTCTTTCACCAATAAAGAAATCAAGGAGCCATCTGTATCTCCTGCGGGGTTCAAATCTCACAGCCAGTTTCTCCATGAGCTGGCAACAATATACATACACAAGAAAAAGTGCAGAAGCAGAATGGGAAGCACCACTTCTTTTAAATTACGAAGGGAACTTTTTCCCCTGTTGCTAAGCTATATGTATCTTGTTATAACTCCCCTAACAATGCTGGTTTAGGATACTTGTTGATTTGGCAAATTAATAATTCTAAGTTACAATATGGAAAAGGGCAAATTTTGCTCCTGTTGAAAAATCTGAAAGGCTTGCAAATATAAGCGGAAAACTATCTGCAAAGAGAGTGTCCCTGGGGATTTTCAGACTGCTGGCCAACCTGCTCTTGGTATCAGTAAGTTTAAATGTTATTTTATGAGGATATAGTCAGCAGGAAGAATTTTTTGTTATTTCAGCTGAAAGAAAGTCAAAGCCCAATGTCATTTCTCTTATGTATATCTTAAAATTGAACACTAGAATAGTGTTCACTGCAGGTTTTAGTGTCAAACTTATCTGATACCTTTCAAGTAGGATACTAATACAGTCTTGTTTTAGCAGAGCAGAGGCCATTGGGTGAAACTGTTCTAATTGCAAATGGCAGGTCTATTAAAAGCAGCACAGGTCATCTTGCATGAAATGTGAGTGGAACTAATAATGTAATTGCTTGCCTTTTAAAATTTAGTTTAGTTTTGTTTTGTTTTTACAATCAAGAACCACAGATACTTTCTCCTTTTCCTGTCTTCATCATTAATTTTATCCTACATCTGAATACCCATGACTTTGAAAGTGCATGTTTTTCCCAGTACATATTACCAAGATACATGGGTAGGAAGTATATTTTGAAACTGTTTCTAGCTGGTTTGTTGAGTACACTCAATTAGAAAAGATGTCTGGCCAATTTTTCTCTTCTGTGTTTTTTGGCTTCTTTTGGATCTTGAATTTTAAGGTATTCTGAGAAAAGCATGAACAGAAGAACATTATATGTATTGGCTACAGAGGTACAATGCTATAAAGAAGCAGTCTGAAGATAAGTGATGTCTCTTCAAAACATTTCCATGAATCAACTAATTCTAGATATTATCATCTGCCACTAATTTTAAAATATGCTTAGAGAAATCTTTCTTAAGAGTACTTGGAACAATGCACTGTCAAAGGTGAATAACAAGACCAACTCCCTGCCCTGTAGACTCCCTGCCTACTTATGCAGTGTGCTGTTTGGTTTGGTTACTTTTTTAAATTCTGTTTGTATGAAGTCATTATTTTTACTTTAGAGAGGCCTAGTTTATGATTATTATTTTAAAACTTGAGTTTGGCATTACTACAATGGCAGGAAGGGAAGGAATCATGGTGTGTGTGGGAATGGAACAGCAGTTATGCCCTCACCCTTCCTTACCTGTTTGGAAATTTCTGTTTCAATGACTGACAAAACCATAGACATTCATGTGATAGAAGAACTAAGAGAAGATGGTCCAGTGATACTTTCTGGTATCAGATATGCACAGCTAACCAGAGTCTAGTCTTGTGGTAATGAGTTTCTTGACTTATCCCAAGGATGTGGCCTTATTATCTTAATAAACAATTTTATTTCAACAACAAAGTCTGTGTATTCCTTTTCAGGATAATCCAATGATGCAACTTTGATGCACATTTTTCTCATGTCCATAAGTTCAGTTACGAGTTTTGTATCAGTATTTGTAGTCTGCTATGTGTGTTTTTTTCATGTAGTGAATTCAGTTGTTCACAATTACCTGCCTGTTTTAATTAAAGTAAGATTGCGAGCTGTCTGCCTTGGTAACCTCTTTGCCAAAAAATGTTCTCCAGAGGTAGAATTCTACAGGGTTTCAACTATGGTTTCTTGGTTCTTGGTGTGGGGCCTGTTCAGTCTCACATGACATTGTACACTGCCCCTTGGATCTAATCATTCTGTGTTCCCATGAGGCTGTTTCTGATGGCTGACTGGACATTCAGGTGAGAGAGTAAGGAGGAGTGCTGTTGTGTTGGCAGAAGTCAGGAACTTCACTTAGGAGTCAGACTTTTGAAGATAGACTCTGGATTCAGTTGCTCCAGCTTCTCCTGCACCAGGTACTCTGCAAGGGAGAGTTACACCCCACTACGAGGGGCCTGCTGGTTCACAGAAGTTGAAATATCTTGACAGAAACCAAGAGGAACTGGAGGAGTAGTTCTCCTTGGGGGCTAGAGTTCGAATACCTCAGTGAGTGGCAGATCAGCAGAGCTCCAAATGGGCCATCCTTCACTGAACTTGGCCGAATAGGGTAGATAAGACCAGTTTGTCATTCCAGCTTCTGACAGTTACAATTTTGGAATATCCACTGGACAGAGTGAGGTGAATCAAGTCACCCAAGTATGTCTGACCTCTTGCACAACAAAATGAGAATGGCTTTCTCAAAGGCTTCTTATGAACCTAATGAATACTGTGACTGGTATGAAAACAGAGGATGTTAGAAAATTCTATGTACAATTCTAAATAATTCTCTGCAGTACACAAACTTTTGGCAATTCCTATTCCTTGTTCTCTACTTGTTCTCTCAACTTTTAGACCATAGGATAAGGTTTGAATTTCCTGAATTCCTGCACATAATCTGTTTCTACTATCTAGAGGAGAAAAAAAAAGACTAGGAAAATTATCTCCTTATTTCAGGGCTCTCAAGCCCTGCATAGTGTGCATTTTTGTTTATAGAGACAGAAAGGTCAGATGAAGCAGACTTCCATTTGCTATGCTCAGCAGCTGGTTTGATAATATTATTCATTCTCTTCTGTTTCCTCAGAGCATATCTCCTTCCAAACCAGATCTTCTCATAGAGGTAATGCCATAATCTTATCAACACTTTAAGAACTTTAATATTCTCTCTGTGATTGTCTCTCCTAACAGTTTTCAAGTAAAAGATCATTTGTTAAGTGACCCTACTGCCTTTTTTTGTCTCAGAAAAGTGCTTGAAGAGAATTTGAAGTCCTTTACTACTTAGTGTAGCAATGCAATTCATTCTCTTCTGTCTCTTCTTTTAGTGTCTCAGGAAGAAACCTCCAATTTCTTCCTTTTTTCTTCACTGCCAAGGAATAGAGGAACACAACAGTCTTGTTGCCCACAAATCACAGCAGGAAGTTATAAGATCTAGCAGTGGTATAGTTTTTAGAAACCTCTTTGAATGGTAACAAAGAAATAAAAAGGGAAGAAGAAAAGAAACCACAAAGTGGTTCAACAGTTTCACAAGCAGTGGACAATTACAGTACACTTTATTCCTTCTCCTACAATGCCCTGTGTAAAATTTCATTTATCTTCTAGAAATTATGCCCTTTATTTTGATTCAATTTTTCTTTACAAGTCCCTTTAGACCTGGGACCATGGCTAAGCAAGCTGTTCCTTGCAATGGCTTTAGCCCTTGCAAACTGACCCACCAGGTAACTTTTGCAACACCTTCATGCTAAATCCCTTAATCCTTTTCCATTCCTCTCGCCTACATTCATTAGAATGCGTAAATTAGAATGCAATTCCAGTGTGGCTAATGTAGACATTAGCAATAAGGAGTAACTTCCTCAGCAATGGGGGAAGTCCTAATGACATAAGTTACTCTGCCTGTCATCCATCTTTCAAAGATTCTGTTACCAGAGATCTTCCAGGATGATATTCCTGAGTGTGTCCCTCATAAATGGAAGGAGCTGGACTCTGATTGCTTCCAACACCTTCTCATTTTATGTGAGGGGTAATGACGGTTTTACTCTAAACACTGAATGACTAATGACTGTATCTAAACACTGGGACCTGATCACATTGATTGTCCTTGAAGGCCAATTGTCCATTGATTGAAGACTTGGCCACAGCATATTACAACCCTCTCCCACCCTTCATGTCTGCTCTACTTCCCATGGGAAGTAAGGAATGGGAAGAAGTGATGGGGGAATCAGAAAGTTTGTGAACGCCTGTCTTGATGTGAGGTCGGGATGCAGATAGAGACTGCAGAGAGACCAAATGGCTGGGAAGGGCTCCCAGATTCTGCATTTAAGATAGAGAAAACATTTAATATGAGAAAAATGTTAAACAAGTTGCTACTAGAAGCATGTACAAGGAATGTGACAGTCTGGAGCCCTTTTTAACAGATGCAAAAACTTAGGGTATTTCAGTAGAAATAGTAGAAGTCGCTAGTTTAGCTTGCCCATGACTTACTATTTACAATTTCCCAGTGACTTGAGGTTGTTTAGGGGATGCCTTCTTCAGATCCTCTCAGTGCAGGGATATAGTAATGGATCCCTTATAGAAATCAGGATTTGATAGAAAATGAGAGGGTGATTTAAGAAGAGAAGGTCTAATGATGAGAAGTAGCAGCAGTGAAAATCTCCCAAGCAGGCAGTGAAAAGAAGCAAAGTTATTAAAAAAAGAGAAACTTTTCTTTGTCATCAAAGAAATTATAGAATAAACTGGACTGATTTCCAAGCCACACTATGGCACAGCTTCCCTGTATTTTTTGGGATGTTAAATTATTCATTTTAGTAAATACCCAATTTTTGGAAATCTAGGTCGTATCAGACATGGAGCAGCATGAGATTCTTTATTAATCACCTGCATCCTATCATATACTCTCTTCCACTACACTAACAAGAAAGAGAAAACCTTTAGACACAGATCTGCTTTTCCTGGTAGACACATTAAACAATTCTGCAGTAATCACGTGTGGTATTTGGAGACAAAGCTACTGTGATTCCAGAACTTTACTTTTGAAATCTGTCTAGCGCTAAATTCCATCCCAAAGAACACGTTTGGCCCTTTTCTAGGCCTACCTGACTTTTCTCTAAGAAAAACCAGACATTTCAGAGTAATTTGCAACACTTGGAAGCTCTAAAGAACCATTTCTACCCTTCTGCCTCATTTCTCCCTCCTTTGTTTCATGTTGTTCTTCTCCCTGATGCCTGACCAGAGTAAATGCCTGAGTGTCTCATGTTTATTCACCAGGCTGCTGATGATAATCACGATGAAATCTCAGTAGCTTTCAGCTAGGGCAAGTGTTATTTTTTTAGAAAGCATTTTCATTCCAAGTTATTGCATATGATATCTTAGGCCTTGATCTTATGAAAATCATACTTGATGCCAGGAGTAGTCAGGCTGGTAAAGCCAAGCACATACATAAATGTTGGCAGGATATGTTCTTTTCTAAGTGTAAGAGTGAAATAATTTAACAAATTGTGTCATACATGTAAGGAGTATTTATCAGGCCCACAAGGAACAGCTGTTAATAGTTTAGAACTTTAATCCATGTATCCATGTCAATATATGTGGATGTATACCCCAGGTGAAGGTTTTTGGAAACAGCCATCATGTGATGTGTTGTAAAATAAGCTGGAATATGATGCTTGTGTGTTTGGGTGTGGTTAAAGTGTGGGGATTTTAGGACCACATCTTGTCAGAGTTACAGAAATAAAAACTCTTCCAGGTTTGTTACAGGAGCTCCTGTCTGCCACCTTGTGTGACAACATCTAAAGTACAGAATTGGATATTTAGAGGGAAACCAGTTGCAGTGGTTGTCAGATTGTAGAAATAAGTGCTGTACCTTCAGATCATTGCAGCATGGACTCCCTTGGAAAAATATCCAGCTGAATGCTAGAAAAGTTCTTTGGGAGAGAAGGACCTGCACACACATTGTGAATATGTAATAATTAGAGAGACCAGACTAAAATATTTCTATGCAGGGAAGTAATGAATGAAATGCAGGTACCTGTAGTGCTAACAGATCACAGTCCTGATCTTAAATGAGGGGAACAAGAAAACCCTCATTGCCTCCAAAAAAGCGTAAGGAGATCCTATCCTTTATCTCTAAATTAAGTTGCAACCTTAGTTTATTATTTTCCTGCTGCTCTTTGGGCTATTTCTCTTAAGCCTGTGGTGATTAAGAGTTAGTAATATTTTGCCTGTCATAAATTCTCCTTCTTTTTGCCTGTCTGGCATAGACTTTAATTTGTAATTTCTAATTCCATCCTTCCACAATGAGCTTCTGCTGCTCTGCTCTTTATATCTTGTTTTCAAAGTACTCCAGACAATATCAGATGGATCTATTTTCTTGCCCCAAGATAAATTTCCTGCTTCCACTGTTGTAGTCCAAATGGACTCTACACCTCTTTGCTTAGCTGTGTTCCCAGCTGTTAGTCCTTAGAGCTACTGCCAGCTTTTAATGGAGTTTGTATCCAGGCAGAGAAATGGGAGACGCCAAGTAAACTTGGCACTGGGACTAGTAAGAGAAGAGCAAATTCAGCATGCTAAGAACATTGAAGCCCAGGTGCATGTAGGTATTTAATTATCCAGATTTAAACCTCTGACTCCCCCTAGATTTCAATGGTGAGTTATCCCTCTAATTAAGAGTTGTGGCAGATAACTTCTGCTCATTTCACTCGCCTAAGTAACCTAGTAAAGGCAGGGGCACTTCTGGACTAAATAAGGTGAAGTGTTTGGATGCACTACAAAGTAGATCAAGGGAGGTGATCCTGCCCCTCTGCTCAGCCCTGGTGAGGCACATCTGGAGTGCTGGGTCCAGATCTGGGCTCCCCAGTACAAGAGAGACATGGAGATCTTGGAGCGGGTCCAGCCAAGGGCACCAGAGATGATTAAGGGACTGGAGCACCTTTCTTACAAGGAAGGACTGAGAGATCTGGGCCTGTTCAGTCTTGAGAGGAGACAAATGAGAGGGGACCTCATCAATGTCTGTCAGTATCTGAAGGGAGGGTGCCAAGATGATGGATCCAGGCTCTGCTCACTGGTGCCAAGAAACAGAACAAGAGGAATGGGCAGAAACTGATGCACAGGAAGTTCCACCTGAACATGAGGAAGAACTTTTTTACTGTGCAGGGACAGAGCACTGGAAAAGATTGACCAGAGAGGTGGTAGAGATATCTCAGTGGAGATATTCAAGGACTGTCTGGATACAATCCTGTGTCATGCACTCTGGGATGACCCTGCTTGAGCAGAGAGGTTGGACCAGATGACCCACTGGAGTCTCTCCCCATCTTACCCATTCTGTGGTTCCGTAAAACAAACAAGTTGTTTAAATTACTTAGCTAATGACCTTTGTTCATTATCTAACCCTCTTACCAATGCTTATAAATGCAATTAAACAAATGTGGAATCAAAACCAAGATATACAAATCTAAAATTAGAAAACTAATTAGTTCTATATTTCCTGGTTTTAAAGGGGAAACATTTTTCACCAGATTGAGAAAACTGTGAAAAATTTCTCATTAAATTAATAAAGTATTTAAAGATAATTTTGATAGTTCATGTACTTACAGCTGATCTTCAAAGACTTGAAATTATGTTGATATGAAAGTACGTAGGCATTTTTTATAATGTTATACAGATATTTGTACATATATGCAGTGATAGATGCAAGGATCTTTCTAGGGTGGACTTCACATCAACTTTAAAAGTTTAACTCTCTAAAGTTAGACATTTACTTCAATCTGCTAATCTAGATTGCCATTAGTCAGTGGGGAGAAATAAGGAACTCTAAAACACCTTTCTGGCCATCTTATGAATGATGAGACAAACCATAAATTGAAAGTTCTCTTTCAGAGTGGAGGGGAGTCTGTTCAGCTTGCCTGCTACTTTGATGTTTAGCTTTTCAGCAGCTGACATTTGAAGAAAGGTCAGCATTTCCTATGACAGTAAATAATTTTTTGCCACAGATCTCATACCATTGGATTGAAACAGTGAGTTATTAAAGCTCTAGGAAATCCTCACCATTGTTTCAATACGAGACTTTGGGAAGCTCCATAGGAGATTTGAAGTTGTGTAGGAGTCTTGTGTTTTTATGGTGTGGGAAGGGTGGTTTTGATCAAAGACTGGAAAATGTGTCCGTCAGTTTGTTCATCCTCTGACTGTAGGAGTTAAAATTCCTGCTTGGATACAGAATCCTTGCTGTGACTTCTGAGGAATGCTAGAAGATGAGAAAGTGGAGAAGAATATTGCATTTGCTCAAAAAATGTTTGTGTGCCTACCAGAAGAACAGCACCTTGTAGAATCAATCCCCACAACACCAACCAACTTAATGAAGATTATTCCTGAAGCAATCTATTCATTACTGCTAATCAAAAATCTTGTGCCTTCTGAATGTATACTGCCAGACATTCTACTCCCCCAGAATCGCCCCGTGCTATCATCCTACACTGAAAGTTTACACTTCCTCGGTCTGCTCTAGTTTATATCAAATGGAGATTATTAAGTTATACACAGGGGAACAGGTGGGTGGAGCAGCTGGCATGAGAAGTGAGCAGCCTGACAACAGAAAAAAAATCAGGGTAGATTGCAGCACAAAAATTTTCCTAGGAAATTGCAAATTTCACAATCTGTTCATGAGAACTGATGGTATAGCTCGTGTGCCAGGTAGCAAGTCTGGGAGACTCTAGACTTCACTGGAAGCAGACTATTCAAGACCTTCAAAGATCTTGTTAGTTT
The DNA here is from genome assembly GCA_013397815.1 of Aleadryas rufinucha. Taxonomy (NCBI): domain Eukaryota; kingdom Metazoa; phylum Chordata; class Aves; order Passeriformes; genus Aleadryas; species Aleadryas rufinucha. The sequence goes on along the minus strand of VZTH01014758.1, from coordinate 1,147,980 downwards.
TGGCTTCAGTCTATTACACTATATCAAGCAATCCTACTCATTCTGGGAAGCAAGTCTTTATGAATTTCTAAAGTGGATTGAAAAGGTCACAGTGGTTTTTCAGTCTTAATTGACTAGCTGACTGACTGACTGGTTTACTTGTATATTTTATTGCAGATGAAACTTTAAAGACAGCTCTGTGAACTCTCAAAGTCATGCAGAATTTGAGGGGTTTATCTTCCGTTTAATTCAGTGACATGAAGAAAACATGATTTTGAACTGGTTCAAACAAACACCAGTTAAAGAAAGCTGCCCAACTATATAAGCTCCCCTGAATTCGGGTACAGTGTGGAGGGTGACCTAGTGGAACGAAGAGTTAGACATTCAGAAGTACTCAAAATGTACAGTCTAATGAACTGGGATAGCCAAGGAGAATGCAGTAAGTCAGGACAATGTGATAAGGCTAAAGTGGCAAAGTTTCTACAATAAGTAAATGCGTAGACGGCTATGGAGAAAGTAGGTGACAAGATCAGATGTGGAAGAAAAGATAAGCTGCCAGTTAATGCCTAATACTGTGGCAGTTTATCATTTACAGGGATCCCAGACTGAAACAGCCTCTTAGGTCACTGTCCCAGGACACAGCAGAACAATATCTTACCTTTGTGAGCTCAGTGTTGTCATGGTTTAACTCTGACTGTCTCCTGTTTTGACTTAAGAAGCTTTTCTCATTAAAGTTTCATTAAAACACATATGTTTCTGCAAAAAGTTGCACTTCTAACAAATCAGCATTTTTCAAATAAAAAGTGTTTAATCAAAAAGTTTCCAGCCAAGTCTAATTATAGCATCCTTTCTAAACGTTTCAGGGTTTCAGACAGCACTTCAAAAAGTAGCACAGTGAAACATTCGTTATTACTGGTCTTTCATATTACTCAAATTACAAGAAACAATTAAATATGTTATAAAAGATATCCTGATAAGCATTTGACATGCCACTGAATAACATTTGGTGTCTCGAGTTTCTAATTTGTCTCCTTTAAAATCAAACTTCCTTCTACTTCTTATCTGAATTACTGTTGAACACAAGCCAAAGTTCACTTGGACTTCCTTTCTACATAAATTCAATTAAGAAATGTAAACATTTGGAGTCTCTTTTGGGGGGGGAGGCAGTGAAAAAAAAGGAAAAATAAAAGGAAGACTGTCAGTGGGAAAGACGCATGTAGGCCAAAAGGAGAGAGAACTATTTTTATGTGGAGAAAAGGATCAGTAGTAGCTTTTGACATGGACAAAGCAATCTGTTACTAGAGGCAGCTTGTGACAGAGGTCAGTCAGACAGCTGTGCATGAGAGAAAGGTAACCCAGCACAGTCACAGGGAACAAAATGCTGCTAATGGCAGGAGAATGTGTTTACCTTTTGGAAATATTTTTACTATTGTGGAACATGCAGTGAGTGCTGGTTTGAAACCAGTATATTTTGTTTTTGTTGACATGCTGCTTCTCATAGGCTTTTGTTGAACAATTTGCAAAGTCCTGGTATAATCTAAAAGGCTGTGGTAAATGTTACAAAATTTAAAGGTAAAGAGAGAAATATGACAACAATAGCAAGAAAGAGTATATAGGGTAAAAAGCTTAGCGTGGAAGCTTGTCTGTGCATTATTTTAAGGCACACTTAATCCAGTAACATGGGAACTGTCAATGCAGGTTTGAGACCACTGCGCTGGCAAAAGCTGGATAATGCATGCAAAGGCCAACACACTTCTGAGTCATTGTCTAGAGTCTGGTAAAGGAAGTGACAGCTGGTGGTGTTCTTAATATCAGCATCCAATCCAAGGAAACCAGCTGAAGCATGTAGCTGAGAAAATTCATTACCCATTTAAAAAGTTCAAAGGGTATGTGAGGAAAGTTAGAAAAAGACTTTGGCTTTTGAACACTCAGCTCTTTCACAGGAGCTCCAGGAGTTATAAAAACTTGTTTAAGAATGCATGCTGAGAATATTTCAGCTAAATGACTCTTAAAAACTGGGCTTACACAAGGTATGAATTCCAAGCAAGTCGACAAAATTTTTAGCTGAGATAGACAAAGCAAAAGAAAACCCCCTAACCACCCACCACTCCCATCCCCCTAAAATTCCTAAAACTCCAGTACCAGTGGGTGCTTGACATATATATTTGCTTTTTTTTGATATTCTTCAAACATGTTTGCTGAAAAGCATTTCTGTAAAGTTTCCGCAGAACCCAGACCAAGATAAGCATTTAAACTGTGGGATATCAACATCCTGGTTAGGAGTAGACATGGATTTGGGTTATACCACGACAAAACAAATATGGAATGTGGCCCTTTCTGATCACAGGGGAGGCTTATTCCATGAAGGGCTAGGAAATGACACCTCCCTTTAAATCATGTTCCTAGTGCTGCTCAAGAATAGAGAGGATCTATTAGGAAGGCTGACTCTGGAGCTCTGGGAAACCTGACTGTTCTTGGATGCCAAGCTGGAAGACAGCAGCAAACTCAACAGATTGGGGTTGGGACAACCACAATTAAAGAGTCATTTGGAGATGTAAAAGAATCTCTCTGTGCTGGAAGTGGCCAGGGAGAAGGATTTGACAACATCTTGGTTTAAAAACAGCAGCGGGCAGCTATTCATAAGAGCAAGTTGAATATTATTACTCAAGTGTCAGATGGATTTATAAGATATTGATGAATTATAGCTATCTATTTTGTCAATGCTTTCACGGTGTCAATGTTGTTTGAGTAGACAGTGGTTTTATAATCTGCTTTAAATATAGCTTTGCTGTGATGCTGTCTGCTGGCTAGCAGGTGACCACTTGCACCGGGCACCCGCCCGCATGGGAGGGGGAGATGGAGGCTGTCGTGGCGCGGGAGGGCAGGCGAAACTCCAGCTCGGGTTTGCCCTGCCCACCGATGGAAAAGGTGTGTGGAGGAGGTAGGAATGAGGCGGAGGGGGTTCTTTGGGGTAAAAGGAGAAGGTTTAATGCCAAAAGAAATCCAAAAATGGGCACGAAGAACTGCCAAAATGCTTTTTACATGAGGTTTTATACCTCTACAGAATGGGAGAGGAAAGCACATAATAACCAATAAAATAACAGAAAGGGGGCGTTACAGAGGCGGGGAGAAGGGTGTTTAACTAATAGGAATAAGGGTAGGCAGGGGGGATTAACATGGGCCAGTGAGGGACCGAAGAACACAGTGCTTTCCAGAAGGAAAACCAAATATAGGGAAGAAGGGGAGGAGATGGCAGTGGGCAATTAGGGAGACATGATCTGCATGCCCTGCACAGCCCTCTGGTTTCTCACCCTAACCTTAGGGTGCTTGGGCTGTGTGGGCATCAAACCACTGGAGCTGCTGGTCCACCTGATCTTGCTGGCCATGGTGCCAGCCATAGCACACTGCAACATAGCTTGAGCAGAAAAAAATTAACATGAATCTAGATGCTTCAGGACTTGTCTAGCATTAATAGAATTGTACAGAAACAGCTGGACCAAATCTTTGATAGAATTTTATTATTAGCTCTTGAAAAGGAAATTATTGTAGATTTGCTCACATGGCTTCTGACTGTTACACTGCTGCTCTTCAGTATGAGCTTTTAGTATACCACCCTAGGCTTTCATAGTTTTTTGGTAGTTCATTTCTATGCAGCAAAGATTTGAATCTTTTCCTGAATCATGGCCTTTCCTGTTGCTGGTGAGCAGAGCTGTTCAATTATTTTAGTGTCCTTCTCCTCTTGCACTTTCTCATCTGCTGTGTTTTCCAGAAGAGGGTCTTCATTTATTGCAAATTGACCAAACATTATCAAAGCATAGTTATATTTTTCTCACGTGCTTTTCATGTGAGAAAGTGAAACACTGACAGAAGAAATGTTGTCTGTGGTGACAAAAAGATTGTTTTGGTCACCTACAGAAATAGAAATCAGCCTTACATCTGGCCCTACATTATTGTGTGCTAAGAGAAAATGACACCAAGTTTTGTGTGTGCGGTGTCCCTAGAAAAGGCAGGATCCCTCTCTCTCTTTAACAACTCTATTTTCAGAGTATGCAACTGTCCCCAGTGATCAGAGCTCACAGGCCCAGATTACTGTAGTCTTTGGTCTTTTCTTTTGGCCATGATATTGTGGCTGAATTTACTATCCTGTGCATCTTTTAGATATATATTTTGCTTTTTTAGGCTTTCAGTGTTGGAAACAGACATAGTATGGATGAAAATTGGCAGAAAAATGTGAAAAGCTTCAGGATTTTGAGTCAGGTGGCAGAACATTCGGGAAGCTTCTGGCACACCACAGATGGTCGGTATAAACTGTTGTGGCAGAGCAGCTCTGCCAGGAACCCCATGGAGTTTATTTCTAAAGTAAACTTTTAAAAATACAAAGGATAAAAAATTAATATAACTTGAGATCACTGGTAATATGTTAGTTTGTTGTAATGAGGTTCCATATCGCCCCATCCTTTCCTTCCCCCTCCCCCAGTTATCTAAGATTAGTATCCCCATTTTCCTGATTCCACCTTTTCTGATCTTTGTACTCTTTCAGACAAATCAGGTGACTGGACTGGGGATACAGCATAGTATTAAACTGTATAAGAATAATGTATTAGGTGAGGTAACAAGTTTTATTATGTTAAACCGTATTCTTATTTGAATTATGCTGTGAAGTGTGAAAATTTTAGCAGAGGATTGGGAATAGGAGTAGAGGAGTCTAATACTGAAATTCAAACAAGATTACTTTTTCCCCCTTGTTGATGTTTTTTTGGGGCTTGACTTTTTTTTTTTTAAACAAAGGAGAAAATATTCTTAGAGAAGAATAATTATCAGCTGAAAAATTCCCAGCCACACAGAACAAATTGGATTAACACAAAGTTTGGGAATTTGATTGAGTTTTTTTTCTAGAATATTGGCCATATTTCAGAATTTCTTGCAATCGTGATCCATGGTGCTTGGCAAATCTTAGCTGCCAACTGATATTTCAAGAAGAAACCTATCTTCATAAAGTTAGTGTTAGCTTCTTAATCACCTCTTTTACTTTCCTTATTAGCTAGAGAAGTCAGCATTTAGAAATGTCAACCAAAATGTATAAAGGGATTCCAAGATGGGACTTGTCTTTTAATAATGATTCCATTGTACACTACTGCAAAAATGTAAATACTGCTTTAGCTAGTTGAGATGCCAGCTAAAACTTAATATCAATGACAAAATATATTAGTTGTCAAAATAGGAAAATATTCATCTTATGTACCAGTAAGATATCTTCTAAGGTAACACCACATCCTCTCCACCTTAAAGTCCCAAACATTGAATACAACTGTCGTTTTTTTTGTGAGATTTTGATGTGAAGTTTTACTCAAGATTTCTTTAAACTGGGTCATAAAGGAGGACAAACTGAGGTTACCTGGGTGAATTTGATTGTTTCTAAAAGTGATGCATCTGTTGAATTTTCAATGAGTATTTTTGCCCTCTGTACCTCAGCCTTTCAATCTGGTGAAAGAACTTATTATTGTATTTCTTTCAGGTGGAATCCCTGTGAAGTTAATAGCAAAATTCCATGGGATGGAGGCTAGACTTTTTGGGTCAATGAATATGGATCTGTCCTGGGAATTAAATTAGAGCCAGAACAGAATAGTTTGAGATTGAACTACACCCAGTGCTGTTGCTTTTTTTCTAAGTTTTTTTCTCTCTTTCCCATGTTTGAAAGGAAGGAAGTAAAACCCTTTCTAGGCTAAGTCAGAGAACATAACCTATAATTGCTGTATGAATGGACACAAGCCGGATATAAAGCTTGGAAGATGCATTAGTGAGATACTATGAGGAGTTCAGCTTGAGGGAAAACTGGATTGGTGACTAATAATATGCATTCAGCAGTAGTCTCATATCTTTTATATGGAGTATGAATGTTGTCTTGCAGAATGAAACCGAGCTGGGAAAACACACAGACAGGGTTATATAGCTGCAATAACCTATTCTCATTATATAATTAGATGTAATCATTCTATGATTTACTATAATGTTCCATTTGTGGTGAATCTGTATGTGAAGCCGTATTTTAATGTTTCAGCCTCAAGACTGTTAGTCTGGTGTGTTATTTGGTTGTTGTACCTTTCCACATCCATAGCAACAATTTAGGTATTCTCAGCACACAATAATTGTGAGAAAATCAAATTGCACCTGCTTTTGCCAAAGGAAATCTGAATAAACCTTCCCTGGCTAAACATCACTTATTTCCACTCATGGGCTGGTTAAGCAAAGTCTTTGTCTGTCGGTGTTGCTCAAAGCAAAGCAACTGTAATGTAACTCTCCAGGCCCTCCTCAGTATGATGCCATGAGCATTTGTTTGCTTCTTCCTGGACAATTTTTCAGCGACTTTTCAGTGCCTTATTGCCTTGAAACTGTTAAGAGAATCACAGAGTGTTTTAGGTCGGACAAGACCTCTAAGATCTTTGAGTCCAACCATTAACCCAGCACTGCCATGTTCATCACTAAACTATGTCCCCAGGTGCCACATCTACATGTCTTACAAATACCTCCAAGGATGGAGACTCAACCACTTCCCTGAGCAGCCTGTTTCAGTACTTGATAACCCCTTTGGGGAAGAAATTCTTCCTAGTGTTCAACCTTAACCTCCTCTGGTGCAAACTGAGGCTGTTTTTTCTTGTCCTGTCACTTGTTCCTTGAGATGCTCTTAGTATTTTCACTAGCCTTTCCACTATTCACAGCACATGGATGCAAAATTAAAAATTCTCTTCCTCTCACATCTTTAGAAATCTACCACAGAATTCAGTGAGAGCTCTGAAAACAGTGTCCCTCTCCAAGACCTTGACGTTACAAGGATTTCAGACATGACCTGTGAAATGCAGGGAGGTCTCCAGGCTTCTTCTTTCACTGCAAATTTAGCACGGTTCTGCTCATCTTCATTTTGCTAACTGTTCTCTATATACCTCTTCTCTGCCAATGACAGGAATGGAAAATCAAGACTTAACCACTAACTCCATGGCCATTTCAGCCAGCCCATCAGAATTCCTACAGCTGCTCTCTGCTCAGGGCTCATCAAACATCTCTCCCATCACAGTTTATCAAACGCCTCCACCTCAGCAGTTCAAGTAACTCAAGCTGCTTCCTTTTCTTGCTTGCTCTCCTGCCAAAACCAGAGAGCCTTTATTAAGGGCTTCCCCGTCAATCATCCCAAAGGCCCCTCTGGAGATCTGATTAGTGTTTGCAGCCTACATTCAGGAACATGCTGAATCTGTCTGGTGCAATTCATACAAAGGGATATGGAGGAAGGGAGTGATTTAACTAAAGTGTGAAGCCTTGTTTCTATGCTGCAAGATATGTTATCATCTCCGTGAGCAGTGAGATATTTTCAGGCTGTGTAGAGTTTTGCATGCAGGGATTTGGGATCTGCCATGTCATTTGAGATTGTTAGGGTTTGCCTTTTCTTCAGAGCCTGAGAAAGTGGGTAAATTAGGCTGTGCTGGAGCTTGAGACTGCTGTGCTCAAACTGCTGCTGTGGTGTTGGTAGCTTACAGTTGGCTTAGACGTACTTACATCCTGTGCAATCATATCAGAGCAGACATTCCCTTCATCTCACTAAGCCCATAGGGACTGGAAAAAGCATTTTAAAGGAAGCTAGAAGTCTTCTGTTGCTGGTGCTCTGTATCCCATGTCTTATGATTTCACAAAAAAATTTTAAACATTAAATTCTGTCCACCTAGAAGAATGGAGAATGGGCTGAGTTTAACTTTTTCAGGCTGTTCTGGAGACTTTAAGAAGTTCTGGGGCTGGGCTGGCTGTCCACACTTCATGGGGAGACACACCAAGAACTCCCCATATGCATAGGCTGCAGGTTCCATCCTTCTCTGCTAAGCTCCATTGAACAAGAAGCAAATAAGGCACCTGACTTAAAAAAAAAAAAAGTGAAAGGAACAAGTGATTTATTTTTGATGCCAAAAGCAATCACCTTGCACGTTGAAGGATGAGATTTTATTTAGATAAATTACTTTATTCATGCAGTCCTGGTTAATCTAATAACCTTACTAAAACTGCATTCAAGTTCTTTTGCTTGCCTGGTGCTGCTGTGAATTTTGCATAGAAATCAAGCTGCAGATAGTTGATTTTACCTGATTTAATTATAAAATAGCTCTCAGAGCAAAGTAAAGAGACTAGCTGCTGCCTGCCAGCTCCAGGTGCTGTGGTGTGAAGTCCGTGGAGCCAGAGCAGCAGTGGCAGCAGGACTATACCTCGTCACAACCTCACAGGAAAGGAACTGGGTGTTGCCTGGTAACAGGAACTGTTACTTTTCTTTTTCCAGAGGTTTAGCAAACAGCTGAAGGAACCAATTTGGGGAGCAGCATAAGGTTTGAAAAGAACAAATAGCTGTTGAGGAAAAAACAGTCAAAGAGTGAGATCAGAGATTGTTACTTGGATACAGCAAAAGCCAACACAACAGAAGGGCTGAGAGGAGAGGCAAAGGCGAAATAACAGTAGACTTATTTAAGCTCTGGGAGTATTTTTTAATTTTTTTTTTTTTCTGTGCTTGTAGATCTAGTGTCAATGCAGCTCCTCTACATCCAGTGATCTAAAAGTGTTTTTAGAAAACTTTTGGTGCAAGTCTTCTCTTCCTCACCTTCCAATCACTCCTCCTTGGTCAGATTTTCATGTTTATCTTCCACTATATTTTTTACTCTTTATTTGCTCTTTAGAAGGAGTTTCTTTTGTTATACCTCATATGAAGTAAGGGCGGTACCGGTTTCAAAGAATGGCAATTTCATTGAGACAGCAGAATCACTTGACACACCTGGGTTACTGATTCTGGGTGTCTGGTGCCTTGCTACCTGCAGTTTCAGACAGAAGGCACTATATCATTACCACTAAATAATAATTTTTCTTCATAATCGCAAAGGTTGCAGAAATATACTGCCAATTTTGCTCATGTCAGCACAAGGAAGATTGGAGGCCCATTCTTGATCAGGGAACACAGAAATAATGGTACTATCTTGGAGACTTCTTACTTCAGAAGTGCTGATTTGAGTTCTGTTTTACAGATGAGGGGGATACAGTTGGACAGCTCAGCTCAAATTTTCCCTGTGGTTCCTTTCCATCCACACAGCAAATGTACATTGCTGAATTCTCCCTGTAGATCAGGTCACAGAGACAAATCATCAATGAATGTAGAGCAAATAGGTTTATTTTTGATGGCTTTGCCATAAATAATACAGGTAAATACACAAGTTCACAGGTGTGAGTTATCCTAGAGAAGACAGCCTGGCTCTTGGTTGCTGGTGGCACCTGTATAGATTACAGTATATATGATCTTAGATAGCTCAGAATTACTTCAAATACTTTTATCTTTGTTGTATTTACATTTTCACTTACATGTTGCAGCTTTATCTTACAACTCAACAACAGGTTGTGCAACTTCCTCTTCGGTTCCATACAGCATTTCTAATGGAGATCTCCCAAAATATCTTGCTGGAAGGGAAATGCAGCATAAGGAGCTAGGTATGAATACATTTCACAGTACAGCAGGCTTTTTGAGGTAATTTCTTTTTAGTGCTGCCTTGTGATTACCTTGCAATAATGAGTAGATATTTACACAGATATTCTGGTGGGTTTCCTTTCTGTGAGATGCCACTGACCATCATGAGGGAGAGCTCATAACCTGCACTCAAGATCTGATATCACCATTGTTTTGATACAATATGGATTTTCACTCCTTGCCATCTCTGTTTATGTTAGTTTCCCCCTCTTTCGGTTTTTCAGATTTCACACCATTTTTTCTCCCATGTAGAAAATCCCATTTCTGTACAATCATTTTTCTCTTTCCATATTGTTAGGTATGAAAAGATAAATCAAATGTGTAAGGCTTGTAAAACTCTAACCCCTTTTCTAAAGAAACAATATTTAGGTTCACTGCCTAGCTGTCAGATTTATTCACCCCTCTCCTAAAGCTATTTCAGTCCACTGTAATTCTTTTGGAAATTGCTGTCTTTTATTCAAAACAAAAAAAAAAGTGAAGAAATGTGCCCTCCAAAAAAAATACAAATTCTTAGAGGACACAAAATAATAATTGCATAATTTAAATACTATTAAAGAAGTTAATACATGTTTTCCAATGGGTTGTGTAACCTTATATAGTATTACAGCTCATTATTTTTACATATTACTGTACACTTCAACTGTACTTATTATATTTGATAATTAAAAGCATCTATCTTCAAAGAATAATGCAAGTGAAAGTGTCAAAAATACTGACATAACATTAAAAATATTTTGTTAAAAAAATACAAGGAGTTTGTTCTCAAGAATGAAAGTTGCAGCTTTTGGCTTTCCTTCACTTGACATATTTTAGACTTAATTCAGTAGTCATTGACATCTGTGGATCAGACTTTTTTTTCTCTCCACAGCATTCAACGAACATACTGTACATGCCTTACTTTTTTTTAACACACTACTGGCCCCATAAGTTGAGAGATTTGCTTTTCTTCTTTCTTTGGTCTGGAATTATTGTATTGTATTGTATTGTATTGTATTGTATTGTATTGTATTGTATTGTATTGTATTGTATTGTATTGTATTGTATTGTATTCCGTTCCGTTCTGTTCCGTTCCGTTCCGTTCAGTTCCGTTATTCAAGTGATTGAACACCTTTATTTGGGAATATTCTACTTATTTCTCTGAACATCTTTAAAATAAAAGGCTTTACTCAAGAATGGAATCTACCCTTTGTAAATAACCTTAGAATGTGTGGAAAAAAGAGTTTGAGGAGTAATTTAAGTCCCCAGAGTTAAGTTATGCTACTGGCTATTACGCAGACAGTTCAGAAAACTTCTGTTAAAACTTCTCTTTAAAATTCTTGGTAATTTCTAAAAGGAATATTACTTATATTGGAAATTTATTACAGTGTAAACATTTCTAGCAGCTGACTCTGCACCTGCATTCTCTATCAGAGAAATTTTGGTTATGCAGCAAACATAGGTTTGCACTTACACTCTATCTTAAAATGACCTAAAAATCTATAGATGTTTTATTTTTCATTTCTCAATATGATGAGCCAGCTGGCACAACTGACAGGCTGTTCATGTGGAGTTGTGGCTCTTCCAGAAGATTTCCTGTAAAAATAATCAGTGTGTATTGAGATGTACTCAACTAAGAGATTTCCGTGTCTAAAACCATTTTCAGTATATGTTATTAAAAGCTTATCTGGTATTTTCAACTTGCTAAACTTTGAGATTTTGTTTTAATGACAATACAACCTAGGAATTTTGGCTCTGATGAGTAATCAACTGTGAGAGCAACCTCTTTTTCTAGATGTCTTGTAAAGCACTTAAAAGCCAATGGAGTGCACTGTTCTATTTGCTTGTTAAAGTAATTCACCAAAATAGCAGATGTTCAACAAGCTACAGGCAATCACGTTGTGCATCATAGCTGCATATGCAAACCTTCAGATATGTGGGCCACATTAAACTGCTGAGCCCCTGGTGAACATAATCTCAACAATGAAATGAAACAAAATGGGAAGAAGTAAGCTAAAAGGAATTCCTTTCAGCAGTCCTCCCGTTGTTGCAGTGCGATTAGGAAGGGCTAAGCTGCTCCTGGATATGCAAATGGCACGTAAGGGCTCTCTCTGCATTGCACTGCCTTGTGTCATGGGCATGATAGTTTTGCTACTGTTGAATTTGGAACCTTAATCCAAGACCTAGCTGCAAGAATAAACTGGCTAATCCCAGGACTACCTAGATTTCTGTCAATACAGTCCACATGCCAAGTACGCTTTTACTTACGGCTATGCCTAGAAAATGTCAAATTCTGAAAAGACTGGGGATTTTGTTACTTGAATCTTGCCACCATTCATGGAGTGAGAGTTCCTCTGCCTTTTTCCCTTGGAGGCCAACACTCACTGTTGCTGACCCTCAACACAGTGGAGCACATGGGCATCCTGTTTAACCAATGGTTTTGTGTTCAGGCCATCTGCCTGGGGTATGAGAGTCTGTGTTTTAAAATATCTGTCTGCTCTGGAGTCAGATCAGAGCAGTTCCACTTTGCATTAAATATTCATTAGGCCCCTGAGTGAAAAAGAGGGAATGACTGATTCTATTTCAGTAGACAAGAGGCTGGGACATTAAACTGCAGTATAAGAAAGTTCTATATAGGTTCTTATTCCAGTGAAAGGGTTTAGGATAAAGCCATCTCACAGTATCTCTTTCTTTGTCTGTGCTTTAAGTTTGAAATTTGTGCTTGCTGTACGTGAACTTTGCTGGTTCTTGCATTGGATGCTGTGACAGACCATTGTCTATGAATTTTACTTTCATGCTTTGGGTGTAGACATGACTTTTAGCACTAATAATAATAATAGTAATAATAATAATATCATCTTGATTTTTTCTTAATTTCTAATCAAGTACTGCTATTCTATTTACTATCCAAGAATTGTACCTGTTTATGTTCAGCAGGATGAATGTTCCATGAAACTGATTTCTAGAGCTCTATTAAATTGTGAGTAGACTTTGTTTTTTTAATTTTAATTTTTCTTGCAAACTGACGTCAATGCCTGTGAATTTATAAAATGAAGCAAGTTCTGCTGAAAATCTTTAAGGGTATGAGAGCATATTAAACTGGCAGCTTTCCTAGTGAGGAGAGTTCAGTTCAAGGCTATAGGTCAGTATTTAATATCCTCCGAGAGAATGATTCCATCTTTATGAACCATTGTCTTTCCCTAGGTCGCCTTGAGAGATAGAACAGATAAACAGCTGACTAAACCAAAAAGGCTCAATAAGACTTCTGACATACCTAGGAGCTTAGAAAGGGAAACTATGTTATGGCACAGAAACAGTATAAAGACGGGCTAAAACTCACAAACCCAGTGAGTTTCCATGGTAAGTTCCCCAGGAGAGAGGGCAAAAAGGCAGAAATTGCAGTTTCCAGTGACTTCCAGAAGTTTTCAGTGGCTTCAGTGACCTTGGGAGTGCGGGCAATTTAGAACCAGACCAATGAACAAACATCAGCTCTAGCATCATAGGTTAAATCTCAAAAACATCTGCTGTGTTACAAATTTCTATCCTTCAAATACTGTCTTGCATTCACACGTAAAAATCCGCAGAAGCAGGTGCAACAGGAGAGGGGAGGGAGGGCTCCCAAGCCTGAGGGCCACAAAACTTGCAGTGAGGGATTTGTCCACAGAGCTGTAACCTAAGCACTGGGTTTGAGGTGCTTGGCAAAGCTGCTGAGCATCAGAAGGTGGCAGCATTGACGAAGGAAATGAGTAGAAAAGACGAATTAAAGTAAATATTGATATATATTCTGGCTTTTTTACTTTGCAGAAAGTAGTATTGTAGCAAGAAGATGGTAAAAAGAAAATTGAATGCAAAATAGACCTTATCGTGTCTCTCTTGATGAGCAGCCCACTGAGATGAACAGAATAATTTTGTGAATTAAGGTGGCCACCTAAACACCCCGTGCATTTATTACTGGTGAACACAGTTATTAAAGTCACAAGTGCGTGGCAAACAGATTTTTGCCCCTATTAATTTACTTTTTTTTGTCTTAAAGCTAACATCTCCCAAATGTAGGCTAAGCTGAGATCTACTGGTCCAACAGGAAGCTCAGTGGGATGTGGTTTTGCTCAAACCATTGCCTCTTAGATTCTCAATGGGCAGGAAGCTCTGTGTTTGACATTACTGGCACTGCTCTGGACTGTGATATGTTCGGCCTTATTGATGCACAACTGGTCAACACCAAATCTGTGCTGAGACCGTGGAAGGGATCCCTTGCAGATTTGCTCTGGAGTTCTAAGCCTCCTCAACGTGGATTTGTATGTGAATACCACGAGAGCAAATGGAGCTTATACTCTTCTTCTGTGGAAGCGTGGTATTTGTGTGATTCGCAGTGCAGCATCTTGAAAGAACAAAGCCCTGGCATTTATGGCTGAGGTAGATGGTTGGTGAGTGGGGACTTAAGGGCGTATGTATGGAAAACATAACCTTCCTCTTATAGACACAAACAGTAATTTAACTTTTATTTGTTTGAAAGGGACTTCCTAATTGGGAGCCAGCTGTAACAGGCAATTGTGAGAACCCCACACAGTATCTCTTGGAGAAAGGATTTTTCCATATTTTCTTTCTTTTTTTCCTCTTTTTCCCATTTTCTTTCTTTTTCCTATTTTCCATTTCCCCCCCCCTTTTCCCTTTTTTTCATGTTTTCTTTTCCCTCTTTTATTTTTCCACTTGTTTTCCTCATTCCTATCAAAAGAAAAATAAGCAGAGTTTGTTTTGTCTTTTCAGATTTCTCCTGCTTCCTTTTCTCTCTCTGCAGACTTTCAGACTTGAGTATCACAGACCACAGAATACATTTTTCATCAGTTTCATTTTTGCAATAACATGGGTCCACAATGACGAAAACGAAAGGAAAATCAGACTTTATGGCTGTGTGACATCTGCTTCCTCAGCTTCTTACTTACTTCCTGATAGCTCTGGTGGATTTACTGTAGCATGTTCATTGCTTGTTCCTGACTTGGTTATTCCCGTTTTTAATAGTCTACCTGAAAAATTCTTAAAGTTTAGGAATACCACAGCAAGATTTTGTATTTAAAATCCATCCCTTTCACTGAATTCTTTTTTGTCTGAAACCTCCTTCAGCACTATGCTCTGAGCTATCAGCCTCTGCACAGAACTTAGCTTCACCTTTTGTCTTGTTGTTTCCATTTTTGGCTCAGATTTTGTCGTTCTCTATTAAGACTTCCATTTCTTCACATTTTTTCTTATTATCAGGGTATGTGTGTGTATATATATATATGTATATGTATTTATATACATCTCCTGTTTCTGTGTGTATAAATATACCTATAAATTCATACCTGTATGAATATTTATATATTTTGGATATCTTGGCATTTACCATATAGAACAAAGAACTGGATTCCTTCCGGAACTATTCCTTCCTTTTTTTCCACTTGTGTCCTGTTGAGAATTTAGCACTCAATCATCTTGTCAATGAAAATCTTGTCACTAACTTTAATAGGTTTGACTCCATAGAACTTAAGGTTAAAAACTTAACAAAGTTGCCTCTTGGCAAGGTATTTGTTTTCTTTCGTATATGGTTGCTGCTGATGGGAAGCGGGAGAACATCCAAAAATATTTTTCATATCATCCCTATAGGATTCTAGGTTATAGTACTGTTCTCTTTTCCTAGTTTACTCCTGTAGCAGCTGAACAGATGAAGACATATAGGGATGATCTGCCGTTGAAAAGTTTATTTAATGATCTGTGTCCTGCCTTATGTTTAGGTTGCCACCCAGACACTTTACCATTACTCATGTGAGGTCATAGTCATGATAGAGAAGTGAAAATCCTATATCATGTTACTGGCATGACTTAGAAAAAAAAAATTATGCATCAGGTCCAAACAGGTGATTGTCCAGCAGGCAAACCGGATAGAGCACTGGGGTTTTGTGGTTATGCCAACACAGGTGATATCAACACACAGTTCATTCTGTTATTCTTTTCTGCAGTTTGAATTGTATACTTCTTTCTGTAATTCCCTGCTCCCAGCTTTTCAAAGGTGATAGTTGAAATGCCTCCTCTGCACTGCAATGCCTCAGACTGACTTAGAGAGTTTGTTACAGGTAACTTCAAATCACTGAGCTCTTAGACATCTGATTTCCCTATTTCTAGGAAACCTGAGCTGAGTTTGTATAAAATACCTGTATTAAATTAAAAGAAATACTAAAAGCCTGCTGGCCTTGAAGTTCTAGTCTAATCATCATGTAGTAGTAAAACTTTAAAATTAAATTTCTGGAGGAATTAAGTCCAGCAGTAGTGTTATGTTTAAAATTAATACTAACTTCAAATCTTTTGTCCAAGGGCCTCAGCTAGCTTTTCATGCTGCAACTTTTGTGTGCATAATTAGATTTTTATGGATTTTCTTCTGATATTGTGTTTATAATCTTATCAGAGCGATATATTGTGCCATTGTAAATACTTATTATGTACTGTAAGCCACGAAGAACGCCTCTTTGTAATAGCCTACTTGTCTGGTAGTCAATGTGTATTGTATGCTGCACACAGCAAAAGGATTCAGCTTTTAGGTTATAAAATTAGCACTCTTAAAAGATGGATTGTAGAATATAAAGGACTTCTTGAATATTCCTGGAACATCAAATTATTTTTGAATGAACATTTTGTTGTGGATTAATTTATCCATGACGCCTGTAATTTTAGAAGTGTTATTATGGTAGACAAATAGGAGTGGGTATTTCATAGCGAGAATCTTACAATTTTCAGATTATTGCTGTATGTTCACCCATGGAAGCTAAAGGTACAAGACTTGGCTGTTAGGAGAGTCAGTTGTCATGGTGCTAAATATGCCCATTTCTGGTTAGAGCCAGTGGTGCAATACTTGCTGCAGTAGTGTTGGAGCAATAATGGTACCTCTCAATGAAGCAGGGGTTGCGGTTGTTCAAGAATAAGAAATAACCTTGGTTGTATCATAGTATAGAAATAAGGTGTTTTTAATATGGTACAAACTGGGTATTTTTCTTCTTTACAACTGGCATGTGAACATGGAAATTATTTTTGGGAATAGTTAAATGACTTACAGTTCACTATTAGCTCTAGGCTCCTTTGTGATTTCAGTTCTTTTTCTGAGTTAAAGGGTGAAGAGGAATGTATTTTTCTGCTTTTTCTGGTCAGCTAAGTCACAGGTACAATATTTAGTTTTTTAAATTATGACATCTTTATCTCTTAACGCATTTTTACTTTGAAACAGTGGATCATAGCTTTCTTCATATTGGTTCAACAGCAACTATCACATTTATTTCATTCAATTCAACATGAAATGTGAAATTATTGTTTGCTTGGGAATTTTGTTTATCCCACTGGTGCATGTTAGCTGCTGTCTTTAAAGAGGGATAGGTTCATTTTCTCAGGTGGTTGTCTCCCATATGATGCTGTGGACCTAGGTATCAAATCAGTCCATAGAGTGCTAGGATCTCAGTCTAGAACTACCTTTGTAAGACTCAAAGAATTTATCAGTCTGTTACAGAGGTGGAAATGCTGTTATAAGGGAGGATGTTTTTAAGCATCTTTCAGTGTTTCCACGTGTAGATTTGCAAGCATTCCTGTGTTCATGCACTCTATTTCCAGTTGCCAGGTCAACAGGCTCTCTGTCTCTGTTACTCTGCTCCAGATGTTCGTTGGGATTCCCTTTGTGTAGTCTTGCCTCATTTTTTCCCTGTTCACTTTAACTAATATTACTTATTTTCTCTTCTTTTTTTCTGGATGATTCATTCATTATCAGGATGTCATCATACTAAACTGTTGGGAGAATGGCTAATGATGAAATTGTCAGCAGGTGCCGTCACCCGGTTCATTGCTGAATAGCTTGACTACACATCTGCTTGGTGATGATAGCTCTGCTAGCCAGGTGTCTGATTCTGTGTACCTCCCATTCCCCTGTCCCATTTCTCCATTGTTTTCTTTCAAAATCTGTAGGGTTTTGTCAGGTAAAATTTCGAGGTTGGATGGATGGGGTGTTTGGACACCAGTACAACAAAGTTTATGCCACTGTAACATAGTGGTCATTTTGCTGAGGGGTTTGTGATGATTGTGGGTCAGAGGCTCGGTGGCAGCAAGTTTGTCCAAGTTGGGGAGCTGTGGTTTGAAGTGAAGTACCTTAAAGTGCCCTTTCATCTCAACACAAGAGTTCTGATCTCAGGGTTATATGAAAAGAAATTATGCCAACCAAATGAAATAGTCACAAATCTATTCAACAATTTGATATCAGAAGCAGAAATAACCATTATGGTACCAAGAGTTGCAAGGTGAGCTTTTCCTAACGCTGGCCCTCAATACTAGCAAACTGGGTAGCATTCAGTTAATACCCTGGACTTCTAGGTCTCTCAGAGTTATTATGCCGTTATTCTGTCAGACTTCGCCAAATCCAGATGCAAATGTTAGGAATAAATATTAGGGTTTTGGGGTTTTTTTGAGGTGGGGTGGGGTGTTGAAGCTTTTTTTAACCTGTCTTCCAGTTCTCTGCTTGTCCCACAGTGGTTGTTTTAGCTGACAGCTGCTTTTGTTTTAATAACAGCTAATTCTTCCACAAAGCAGTGCGAGCGATGCAATGCCCAGGTTGCTGCACTGCTCTCATTTCAGAAAAGGTGCTGCTGCCTGAAGTTGAACAGTTTTAGCATAATAGCCCCACCTCGACATTTTACAGCCTTTAGATATTTTGTATCTTTATTAAAGCAAAGTGAATACATTCACAATTTATATTTGTGTTTTATTTATTTACTAGTCAAGCTGCTCTGGTTTCGCAGAGAGAAGCCTTAAACTACTATTTAAGTCTCAAAGATCAGAAGGCAAAGAAGAGGATCCCTCAGATTGTTCTCTAAAGCTCAGGACATTGGACTGTGACTCATGATTGTGAGTACTTGAGATAGACAGACTCAGTACTGTCAGTCTCACTTCTCTCAGCTGTTAGCTGCTTTGCAGTAGATAGGACAAACTAGAGAGCTCAATGGTGTGAATCACTAAGCTTTTCCTAGCAGAGGAAGGTCTGCAGACAGTGAACACAATCCCAGAAAGAATAGTGGAACACTAATTGACACAGTCGTGTTTCCAAGGAGAATTCATGGCATACTGACATCTTGCCAAACAGTATTGGCGTGACTATAAATTGCAGTGAGTTGTGGTAAACACACTTTATTTTGCCTCTGATTTCCTCCTTTATGCCTTTAAATTCTACTTAGAAAGTACTTTGTTTTTTCTTAGGACACTTAGCAGTATTAAACCAAGAGCACAACCACTAATTCCCCTTTTGCTTAAATAAAATAAAGCTTCCATTTGGCATAAAATATGGCAAATAAATTAATAAAACTGTATTGTAAAGATTCTCATTGAATTTCATTCTACAAGATTGTCTGCAAAGTCTTTTCAAACTTAAACATATAAGGGGAAAACTATACTGATTTTAGCTGTTTAATGTGTAGGTGCCATTTCCATGGATTCAGGTCATTCTTGTAGAAAGGGTGGCCTGTTATTTGAAGTCTGAGCACCCAAAACCAGAGCAAAATAGTGGAATTATGTGCAAAAGTGGAAACATGGGCCTAAATATTCAAACCAGTCTGTTAAAAACTAGTGTATGAATTCCTGGTTAGACATGAAAACTGTGTAGTCTAATATTTTGTTGCACTCAGCTGATTCATTCTAGCCAAATTTGTCTAAAACAGTTGTTAGCAGTTCTAACTCCTACCTGGGCAGGCACTTGGCAAGGATATTTAAAGTCTAGTCAACCTTATTGTACATAAATATATAAAGGCAAAACCTTATATTTATGTGATTGCACATCTGAATTTAAGAACTGCTAACAGTTGCTCTGGAGAGCAACATTGAGGTTGCTTGTAGCTCTATGTTTTTGTTAAGCAAATTATTTTGAAAGTGAAAGTGAAAAGAAGTTTACCTAAAGTTTCATTACTTTCCTTTTCCGTAGCCTTTCTTTCTTAGTGCCAATTAATTAGTGTCTTATTAATAAAATAGTTCAAGTTTCTTCATGAGATGCTGTCATTGTGGTGAAGCACTACTCACTTTTGGGGATGTAGCTCCCTGAAAAGACAGTATGTTTTATCATATGAAGAGGGATCCAGTCTTCACTAGTAATTTAATGTATATATGTGGTCTGTAAATGTCTTTCAGAGCAATTTTAAATTTTGACCTTTATGTTCTTTCGTATTTACCGTGTATTACTATTATTATGCATTACTATTATTTACTATATATTGCTCAGTATTTAGTGTTTATCTAGTTCATTGCAAGAATAGACTGAAAAACCCCATCATTTATAATGTATCAAAGTTATAAAACCAATGCCTTGGAGACTTTACAGAATCTGCAGTGTTCATTTTTTTTGACCACAATCGTTACCAGATACAAAAAAATTAAGTACAAACTTAACAGCTGTCATGTGTTCCCCATCTCCCCCCTGCCATTATTACTTTGAGCAAGCTACAAAGAAGTTACTTAATGTTGCTGTTCATGTCAGGATTCTGCATAAGTTCCTTCCAAAATTATTTTATGAGAAAAATGTTTTTTGTAAAACACTTTAAATTTGCCTTGTCTATATATCACTTCTTTTGATCAGGGAGCACCTCCTGTACAAGCTGATACCTACACACCTTTCTCATTGCAGAGAAAAAGAAATAATTGATCTCCTTTTGGTAATTTGTTGCTTCACAGAGCTGTCATTCCATCTTGTGCATCCCCCTCTGCAGCAAGGAGTTGAATGAAGGATCAATTGCTCTGTTTCTGCCTCAAAAATGCGAAACTGCCTGCCTTGTCTTATTGGTAGTAAATGCTTCATGGACAGCTGGATGCAGAACTGAATCTGGATTGATGGGAAAAAAAAAAGGATTAGGATACTGGTAAGAAAGTTAGAAATAGGATGGACTACCCTCAGCCTTAAAAAAGAAAAGACAGTGGAAACAGGAGGAGATTAGGAAAGTTTGGAGAATAACAAATATCAAGAACTTGTCTAAATATGACTTAATATCCTAAAGCAATATTGATTTACAGATATATATAAAAGGAATGAGAACTGAAGAGAAAAGAGCAAGGACAGGAGCTATATAAATTTGGATATCTAAAATGATTTCTCTAGTTAAATGTTTTTAAACATTAGGAAAATATTAAAATCTTATTCACACACTGAAAAAAAGCCCCCTCACAGATTTTCCAGTTTGATCACATTGATATATGTGCCTCAGAGATAAGTGCAAGGATAACTAAAATGCATGTGACAAAAGCTCAGAGTGTCTAACAAAAGCCTTCTTTCAGAATAACTCGATGAGTTTGGTTAAGTCCGGAGAGAAATTACTTGGCCACTCTGTTTCTCTGAGAGTTTTGCTACAAACCTTTCCAATAGCCAGCTTATTCCTTCCCTATGCCAGCAAAAGCCTTAGTTTTCATGCTTCATTGTCCTAAAAATAGAACCCTCATTAGTGTTTTGAGATTTATTGAGCTAGAATACAGTTTCATGCCCACAGCTAGGAAGTCTTCCTCTAACATCTTGAGAACTGAGAGAGTGGTATTAACTTACAAAGTGATATGATGGTAAGTTATTGAAATGTCTTTGTATTTTGTATTTGTCATTTATGTCTCTGTCCCTGTCATGGAAGCTGCTGTTGAAATCTTTCAACATCAACACTCTGCCATTTAAAACTTACCCTGCCAGCATGCCATCTGTTTTGATCAGGGAACCACTTTCTACGTGAGCAGACTCCCACACACATTGCACTTTGCAAGAGAAAAATGTGTTTGCTGGAAAGTAAAAAATCTAACCTTCCCTTGAGAAGCAATGCTCCTTGACTTAGGTTTTTTTTTTAAAAAATCTTATAATTAGATAAGTTCACTTTCTTCCCTCTCTCTCCCGTTGCTTTAGATTTCTAGACAATGGAAAAAAGAATTGTAGTAAAGCGAGTAAAGCCCTCTGTGCAATTGCATTCTGTATCCCCAAAGTTGGTTGCATATGTTAATATATTTCCAATTGGGAGAGAGACACTGGCCTTAAAGTTTATTTCTATAGGAAGTAAATTTTATAAGTTAAATAAAAAAGGTTTTTTTCTATGCATGGCTTCTCCAAAGAGCAATGGAAATAGATTTCTCAAAGTTTTCCTAGCTCTGTGAAAGCAGCTCTAGTCAATATAATTTATTAACGGTTAAGTGTTATTTTTTAATAGCAGATACTTCAGGAGTAGGTACATCTGGATGAGATAACAGTCTTGATATTTAAGCCCACTATCCCTTGATAGCCTTTTTTTCTTTTGTGGACAATGTATCAGTCTTTCACATACAGTGCTCAGAGCTTTGTGGATGGAGGGAGGCAAGAGAAGGAGATGTGAAAATCTCCAGGTTCAGTTTCTTGCCTATTCTGGAACTGCGTCATATAATTCTTTCTATGAAGTAATCAAATTCCACCTTCTAACTGCTTAGCTTCCTTGTCAAGATCTATATTCTTCTACTTCTGGTTTTGAGTCTGAATTATTTTTCATGGCTATCCTCTAGCTTAAATAGATCTCCTTCCTGTCTGTAATTTACCATACAAAGTAATAATAAAGTTAATATCCCATCATTCACTGACCTAAAATAAAATACATTCTTTTAGTCTTCCCTTATTGAAGTCGCTGTTCTTCTGAGTTAGTAAGATTTGCCAAGGGTCCAACACTGGTCAGGTGCTTCATCCTTGTAAGTTCAGCAGCAATCCCTCTCATTACCTATTTCAGGGAGTAACAAATCAGTAAAAGAAATCCAGCTTTGGTTGTTTTAGAGCCATGTGAAATGCTGTGAAGGGCACTAGCTCAGTACTCTGAAAGATAAAAAAGAACCAACACAACAAAACCCCCTAGTGTTCCTCTGATCCTTATCCCCCAAATTCCCCTGGGCGGTTTCATAGACTATTATCCTGAAATTTATTGTTTTCTATAATTAATCTTAGCAGGGCACTAAAATCCATAGTAGACTAGTGATGACACAGATGAAACTCTCCACCCACAGAAATATAAACACTTGGCCTGTGAAGAGTGGCTCAATGTTAGGAAAATTGTGAGGCAAGATGTTAGTGAATTATAGTCAAGGTCAGAGAACGCACATTTATTTTCCTGGTAGTTGTATCATTATCAGGCTCTTATGATATATCCACTGGCACTGAAAATGCAGCTAACTTACCTTGGTGAATTTGATTTATTAGCATTGTAACTGACAAGGTTGCCCGTTTGTTAGTGCTTATTTTATATTTGAATAGCTTTCAGCACATAAATTTGAGGAATTGCTTGAATACTTTAGCTGTTCCATATTTCATGGAGAAAGCTAGACTAGAAGAGTGCTGCTGTTGATATTTCTATCTTGATACTGACCACTTTTTTTAATAAATTAAAATGATGCCTGTATTTGTACTTAAGTGCTTCGTGAGCAGAATTTATTGCAAACAGTAAAGCTTAAATGTGAAAACTCATTAGTTTTATTTTGAATAAATATCCCATCAACCTTGCTATAGAGTTTATTTTACATTCAGAGCATATAATAAATGTCTTTTTTAAAAGACATGGAATTTGAAAGAAAGTAGATAATTACGTGGGTTCCTCCTATTAAACTTTAGTTAAAGAATGGATGGAGAAGGAGTAGGTGAGTAAGTAAATGGCTCAGGATGGAAGAAGAAGCTCTCAAATAGGTCCAGAAATGAGGCTTTAAAGTCTTATTGACTTCAGTGGTGTTACATCAGGCAGAGTAGCACAGCTTAATTACAGCCAATATTAGCTCATCATCTTCCCAGAAGGATGCACTTTTAAGTAAACACAATTGTATAAATAGCCAAATAAAGAAAAAAGCAAGACTAATTACTTGCCTTTAATATCTTGTAAAGTTCCTTTAACACGTCTCTATCCTTTCAAGTCATCTTCTTTACTGCAAGGAAGAAATGCTTAATTTAACTCACTTTACTCCCCTGTCTCAATGTGGGCCATCACCTGCTTACCTCCAATTCTATAGATCTCAGCTTGTCCTGATTTTCTAGTGATCAGGACGAAAGCCAGTCAGAAGCAAAACTTACACAAGCTCACGGTGTGATGGGGCCCCATGTCATCTTGTTGACACTCAGGGCTCATCTCTCAGCTCCTCCACCTTTACCTTTCCTACACAGAAGGTGAAGCTACTAATCTACTGTCAACAATTAGCACCTGACAGCCAGAGGCTGTTTTCTCCTGGACTGCTGGATTTTAGCAGGATGATTCAAGCAGGCATTACCTGTAGGCTTTACTGTGGACATCCATGTATCTACTATAGAAATCAAATGATACACATATAAAATGGCAAGATGAGTTGGGCATGAAAGCTCAGTGCTTCTTCTCAGTGATTAAGTCCACCAAGAATATTTAATCTCATTGCTGTTGTCTCTTAATCCACTGGATCAAATTCAGGCACTGAGTTTTCATAATTTCAGGCCTTTCGGTATATTAATTTGTATTAACTGAAAATTAACCAAAGGTCTGCTTCTCTGCTGCCTTTCTGCACAGTTTTCACCTCCTGTAAGAGCTTTTTTCTGGTGGAACAACAGAGCAGTCAATGTCAGTGGAGAAGTTTATGGCCAGAAAAGTCAGAAAGCAAAGCAGAGATCTGAGAATCTCAATGAAATCTCAGAGGAATGGTGGGGACCCCACACAAGGGGTTGCCTCAATATTTCTTGCTGGGAAAAGAACATGAAAAAATATTTTCTTCCTGAACTCATTGGTAGTTGCTGAACTGGTCTATGCACAGAACTGCATGAAAATTAGATCAAAGCTATTTTAATTACAAAATATCCACTGTATAATTAGCAACACTTAATACAAATTGTGTTCAATATATTTTATACGTAATTGAAATTCTGTAAGATTAAACTGTAATAATATAAATAATTTTTCAGGATGAAAAGTAGGTTAAAATAAGCAAATTTTATGCTTTAAACATTGAGTTAAATATTCCCTAGTGTTTTAAAATATTGTGGTTTTTTTAACTGTTAATCATTTCACTGAATAATAAATATGAGCTTTCCTTTTATGTAATTAATGCAACCCATATTTTTCAGTAGAGAAATTAATGTTGAATCATACATAAAAAGTAGCTATGACTATTTTATTACCAAACTTAATCTAGTCATTTCCACAGTTATGGAAAATGTTATTCTCATCTTGGGGAAAACTTTAGGCAGTGAAAAGTAGTTTTGTTTGGCATATATTTTGAGTTGCCTGAATCTCTGGTTAGGTAGTCTCTTCTGAGAAGGGTCTGTGTGTGTAAGTATTACAGGCAGGCTGGATCAGTACAGTAGTTAGCTCTTTGCAGTATCATGCATCTTCCAAACCTCGCTACTAACGTTATGTAAGGTGTCCTTAATAATTTCTGAAAGGATATTGAGAGGTTAACCTGTATTTTCTAATATTTAATTCTCTCTTATAAAACTTCAGTCCAACATCATTGTGCGAAACCTATATGCAAGAATTATGATTCCCAATGCATTTCAGGGGACAATGAGTTTTATTTCTAAGGCTATTACTACATTTTCTTGCAGCCATTCCTGTGGTGTAAAATAAGGACATCATTTGAAGTATGATTATGCTTTGAATGCCCAGTGAAGCTTTTAAAATGATACCTGACATCCAGCTAGATGTGGATAGACATTGATTTTTTTTTTTAAATTCAGTTTTTTCAAAGAAAGTTTGTTAGAATCCATGAGAAATGGAGGTAAAAAAACTTTACTTTCCTGTCTTGACATTCACTGTAGCTGTTGTCATTTAACCCCAGCCACGCAGCCAGTTGCTCACCCCCTCCAACAGAATGAGTGAGAGAATAAGAGGTGTGAAACTGAGTATGGTGGTCACTCAGGACAGGAGAGATTGTGTATTGAGTGGAGTTATTGGGCACCAAAGCCACCTCAGGTCCTGTCACTGCTGCACCTGCACTGCTTCTTGTATCACTTGTCCTCCACTCTGTTTCTCCACTCCAAAGTAGTTCCTGCTGTGGTAAATCCTGTAATATGCAACTCAAATCCTGGTTTACAGAAGTTTAAACATAAATCCATTACAGTCTCCACCGCTGGTCCCTTTGGGCTAGGTTATAGGGTTTGACATTGCAGTGAACACTTCCTCTTGCTCCCACTCTGACTAGAAACAAGGAGCTCTTGCTACGGGAATTCTGAAATCATGTGTATCAGAATTTAAAGGTATTTCCACAACAATCTCCACCCTGGTCCCTTTGGACCAGACAGGGTTTAGTATTGCAATGAGCTCTTCCTCTTTCCCCTGCTTGGCCTTGGACTTATCCACAGCACCTTAGGGCTATACCTACTCCAAGGACAACCTTATCAACAAACCGCAGCCTCGCAGATACCCGTGTCGGCAAGGCCTTCCCATGGCTACTGTCCCTGCACGGGTGTACCTGCTCTGACATGGGCTTATTCATGGCCAAACACTTTGAGGTGCCCCAGCATGACCTCAGGCACAGCCACAAATGCTTCAAGGTGTATCTGGTGCAGAGTGGACTTGTCGTGGGCCCACCACCCCTTCAGGAGTTCCCCTGCTGGATTTAACCCCAGGCAGCAACTGAGCACCATGCAGGTGCTCCCTCACTCCCCACAACAGGATGAGAGAGACCATCTAAAGGGTAACAGTGAGACAACTCGTGGGCTGAGATAAAGACAGGTCATTAGGTAAAGCAAAAGCCACACTCATAAGCAAAGCAAAACAAGAAACTAAGTCACCACTCCCCATGGGCAGGCAGGTGTTCAGCCACTCCAAGGAGAACAGGGCCCCATCATGGGTAACAGTGACTTGGGAAGACAAATACCATCACTCCAAATGTCCCCCACCTTCCTTCTTCTTCCCCCAGTTTTACATGCTGAGCATGACCCCATGCGTTATGGGATACCCCTTGGGTCAGTTGGAATCACCTGTCCCGTCTGTGTCCCCTCCCAGCTCCTTGTGCACCCTCAGCCCCCTCGCTGCTGGGGTGAGGTGAGAGGCAGAAAAGGCCTTGGCTCTGTTTAAGCCCTGCTCAGCAATAAAAACCCATCCCTGTGTTATCAACACTGTTTCCAGCAAAAAACCCAAATTGCATCCCTATACTAACTAGTGTGAGGAAAATTAACTCTACCCCAGCCAAACCCAGCACAGTAGCTGAGAAAAGCTGCTGGCAAGTGTAATTCAATTACTCTTCCTTATCCTTCCTTCCAGTTCTGACTTGGCTTTAGTAAGTAAAGCCCTAAGGATTAGTTGGACATAGGTCTTATTAAAATACTTTTGTTTTTTTAATAGTGTGGGAGCTGGTATCTGGCATCCTTAGGCTGTTGGGAAAATTAGAGTCTTGGAATTATTACTATAGAATTTACTCATCAGAGTGATATAGAACTACACTGCAGTGGTCTATTCCTGCTTCTTCTGGCAGAGTAGCTGCAGTGACAGAGTGCAGTGTGGACTACAAAAACGTATTTGAATTGACCTCAAAGTAATTAAAAAGGCCATCTTTTCTGAGTTTTGCTCTGTTAATGCTGCCCAGCACTCAGACAAGTTTGGTTAAAGCTAGTTCAGATACATCCATCCTAGCAGCAACTGTGCTTAGTGTACAAGTATTCCAAGGGAATCTGATGTGTGTGCTCTCCAGAGAGAAAACGTTACAAGATCAGGCCCTAATTATTTTATAATTGTGCAAGGCTTTAATTATAAGACCTTAATGACTGGCTTCATTTAAAACACTTTAGGGACGTTGAGTTAAACAAAATGCTGTTGTTGAATTATTTTCTTTCCCAGCAGTATGAGCACTTTCTATTTCTCTCTCTCCCAGTAATCTGCTGTGCCTAACAAACAGAAGAATTATCCATGTAATTAAGAGATTCTGTGTGCAACTTCCCTGATTATCCTTACAACAGCTCAACTAGTAGACACTGGGTATCCAATTTTCAAGGCATGCACAATATGTTCCACTTTTCATCCTAACAGAGCTCAAATATTCCATGTTCTTTGCTGTTACAAAAGTACAGCTAAAAGAGTTGAAAAGGCCACTGCAGTCTGTTGTTTCCAAACTCGGTGAGAAAGAGGGGGGAGGCAATACTAGTGAAATTTTGGTCAAAGCCACCAGTC
The DNA here is from genome assembly GCA_013397815.1 of Aleadryas rufinucha. Taxonomy (NCBI): domain Eukaryota; kingdom Metazoa; phylum Chordata; class Aves; order Passeriformes; genus Aleadryas; species Aleadryas rufinucha. The sequence goes on along the minus strand of VZTH01014758.1, from coordinate 1,120,356 downwards.
AAGGATAACTGGTATCAGATCTCAATAAATCTGCATGGAAAGCAAAGAAAATCTTCTTTTGAATGGGTGTCATCAGAAATAAAAGATCTTGATGTTGTTGTTTGCAAAAAATGCAGCCAGTGCTTGGGTAAGTATTGCCTCTTCATATCTGAAGTGTGCACTGAGAGTACTGGAGCTGAAATGAAAACAATGTAAATGAAATGTCATAAACCACTGCAAAATATTAGTGATTCTGGTTAGGGATACCTTATGAGCCCTTGTAAATACTTTCCTTGGACCTTACTGTTGTGAGGTTAAATTCAAACTTAAAACGCAAGACAGCTTGAAAAACCAACTTTGAGGGAAAAAACTGATCTTGGTAAGTTGAGGTTTTTGTCACTAGGTGGGCAGTTTATGATGGTGAAAAGTAAAAAGGTATTTATACAGTTCCTTGTACTTTCCTCCTGGAATCTCCAAAGGTATGAAGTTGTGATGGTAATATTTAATGATAACAAAAAATATTTAGCTATTTTTAAGCTAGTCAAAAATTCAAAATTAAAAATTTCTCTCTGTCAATCATGAATCAAAATAAAACCTAGAGACTTAATAAAAAGATTCCAGAAACTTTCATTCAGGGAATATTGAAAAGATTAATTGAAACATTTTATTTCAGTGAGACTGAAACTCTTTGAAGCATATTTTTATATATTTCAATAAAATATTTTGAATTTGTGTGGTAATCATCCTCCATAGGGTAATCTGGGTTAAAAAACCAATCTGAATAAAGGAGAATAGTATGGTTTTTACTTGGACAAGTTGTAAAATACTATGCTTGGGAAGAGTATATAAATTTTTTCTCTCTGGGAAAGAGACAAATGATAACTGCTTCTCCAGGTGGAAACCTTCCTTTGGGCACTTGTAGTCTTAATGCTTGTCAGTCTGAGTATCTAAGCTGGGTGTGGGCTGTGTGTCCAGCTTCTCTGCTGATCCATGTAAGTAGTACTAGAGATACAAATATCTCAAGCTGTTGTAAAAGTGCTTAAGCTACTAAAAATTTTATCAATAAATTTAAATGTTGGTGTAATGGCTAGTGTTATTGAATTATATGAACACATTCAAGAAAATAATTTTAAAAACCTACTGTTCTTTTGGTTATGGAAACGTAAAGAACAAAGCAAAGCAAATATCAAATCAAACAGCAAATCAGATGCAATGTCTCATAGAAGTGGAAAAATCAGTCATCCAAACATTACCTAAAATTCCAACACCATTTTGTTATGGATCCCAAAATTCTAGTCATTTATATGGGTCTTCATATAACTGTGCAGACAGATTTTTAATTTGTGTCTGAAATGTTGTCTTTCATCTCCATTCTTGTGCCTTTCTCAAGTCCAACCCTTTCTTTCTGCCAAAAGAAGGATTTAAAATGCTGATCTTAACAGCACACCCATTACAGTTTTAAGTTTTGTAACTCCTGTGTATTTGGAGTTATCAAACATATTAAAAGCAAGCAGAAAAGTCTCTCATATCCCCAGGAACCATCTTCACCTCAGTCCTTAGAGAAGCATAGCTGTTTTCCAGCACTGAGAATTTCACAGCTTCTGAATCCAAGCTTGGAAATTATTGCTGTTTATGTGATATATGAATTTACCAGCTTGGACATCTTTGTATCTTTTCCATGTATGGTGTAGAATGTGCTTTGGATGCCTTTCAGCTTTGTTTTCCTTATATCTTTTCAAGCCACCCTTGGAAGTTAGCAGCTTTGCAAATAAGAGGAATGATTCACTTCAGTTTTTATGATGTTGGAAATGTAAGTCATCCTGTTGCAGAGCTTACTGAAATTAGTATAGATTCCAGGATCAGCTTTTCATCTCCAGATAGAGGGAGATTAGTGGGACAAGTTCATCTTTTGATTCTGTGGAAACATGGGAGGGAAATCAGACAGATTTTATTGCATTACTTTCTATGCATTTCATTCTCAGGCTGTTAGAACACAACTGGCACCCTGCTGCTCTCTCTTGCAAACAACAGTGTAGAAAGGGGTTTTAGACAGAATCCTGAACACCATGTTTCTTGGACATGAGGGTCTTCTGCCACAGGTAAGAGGAAACATCTCTTGTGTGTAGTCCTGGCATGGATGCAGTCAGTTTACATGTGCTGAGTCACACACCCAAACCCTGTAATGAAGATGTTTCCCTACATGGAGCTTCCATATCCCCCCATGATATGCTTTGGCTGAAGTGGGCTCTTCATGGCTGTGGAGATTTATACCCTGATTTAGTTGTGCAAGAAACCATCAGAACAACTTGTTACAGAACACCAAGGCAAAGAACTTTCTCCAGTTACTTTGATAAGTCTTTGGTTAAAACAGGTTCTTATATTCAGCTGTGAGATTTTTAAACAATTAGAAAGTTTGAGGTTTGTAGGGTGTTTCTTTTGTTTGTTTGAGTTTGTGGTGGTTTTTGTTTGTTTGTTTGTTTTTGTTTTTTTTTTTTTACTTTGTTTTGTTTTGTTTAGTTTTTTGAGGTTTTCTTGTTTGTGCTTTTTGGCATGCTATTTTTCCTTCTTGTTATGGGGAGAAATCAGTGGTGTTAAGCAGTATTTTCTTAGATGTCACTTTGCTTGTTGGCTGAAGATGTAGCAAACTGTTTCCTCAAGAAAACAGGAATGGAAGAGATAGAAGTCTATTTTCTGTGTTTCATTCCAATTTCCAGATATCAGAGACAATCTGATAGTCAGATGGTAAGTATTTCTTTTGCTGTTCCCCTGACTTTTCTGACTGTTTGGCTGCCTTGCTCCACACATCTGTAGATCTTCATCAAGTGATGATCAGGTCATTATCTTCAGTCCACAGGAAAAGCCTCCTCAGACATATAGTCTTAATGCTGGGCAGATTTATCCAGGTGCTGTGTTTTAGGGGGAAAATCTTACAGCTTCAGTTATTATCAGGCTTTTAGAGATCTTAGCTGCCTGTTAAATGTACTCCAAAAAAAGGTTTGTTCATGTGCACCATATTTTCAAGGAAGCTTCACCCAACCCCCTTTTTAGAAATTCCTCCTGAAAATGCTTATTTTCTTCAGTTGGGAGATAAAACAAGAAGAAATCTTCATTTGATTTATCAGCAAAATAATGATTAATGATTAATCTAGTAAGTGGTTAAATAATTAATTATTCTAGCAATCTAATTATAAAGATTGGATTACTTATTTTTAATTCTGTATCTCATTTGAAAAAGCCCATAAAGTGATCTGTGATGTAAAGGCTGTGCTTTTGCCAACACGAATCTCTTATCAGGAGACTCATCTCTTTAGAAGAGGAATTGATTCTTGTTCCTGGAATCAAAGCATGACAAAAAACCATGATGTAAACTGGATTTTTGTTAGAGCCAAACCATTTCTTTTCTGTGAGATCAAAACCTGGGGCATCAGAGTATGGAAGGAAGATTCCAGCTAGGAGATGCTCAGACTTTAGAGTAAATAAACTTGCCATTTAAGGAGCCAGTAAGATGAAGTAGCCTGTATTTAAAGGTCTCTGTTTTCAGTGTAACTCTGATATCTTAGAAAATTATCTTTTGAATTCTGGTTTTGCATGTTTTGGCTTAGTTTGGAGACAGATCTTTCTGTGTATGTGTCTGTGTGTGGGTGTATGTATATGTGTATGAACATGTCTGTATGTGTATATTTAAGACTCGAAAAATGCCAAGCCCGAATCCAAAAACCATTCGTGTTAATATCTTTTGGCTTTATATCCATCATTATTTGGAATGTGATTAAATCCCATTTGCTTCAATGGGCCCAAAGCATGTGTTTAAAGTCAAGCATGTGCTTAAGTGTTTTCCTGAATAAGTAAACTTAAAGTGAATGAACCCTCTGTGAAGAGGAAACATCTTTACCACGTAATTGTTCAATGTCATACCAAAGTCTGAGCTTCTGTTAATATATTTTTCTTTTAATTTAGAAAAAAAAATGGATCACATGGATTGAATTCCTTTTTTAATTGCATATTTTTTCTTTAGTTGTAGGATATTATATTACTGTTAGAGCAAACCTTGTTCAGGGCTTCAAAGGAATAAAGAAATATTCTTAAAAATGTAGTGGCATCTCATAATTGCTCTATAAATTTATGAACTTACATGAATATTAGAGTTTGTTTCAGGGAGATTATAGTCTACCTTTGATTATTTTTTGGAGAAGCCTCTTTCATTTGTCACCAGTGCAGTCATTTATAAAGCATTAAAGCTTATATATAGCAAAATCAATGAAGGAGTGTTGTTTTTTTATTTTTTAATGCATTTTTTAAAGGTAATCTGTTTGTGCCTTATTACTACTGAGAAAAATGGCTGTTTAGGATTAACTTGTTGTTTGTCTGTTGATAACAATAGCTGTATTTTTTTAAAATTGAAGGCAAATATTTATAGTATGTAAAATGAAATATTTTCAGCTGTAGCCCAGCAGCAGGACAGTTTTAAGTTGCTAATAATTTTGCATTGTTTTGGGGAATATATTGACTCCTTGTTATGGTAATGCAATTTTCAACATTAAAAAAAATCTAATATCGGTATTTCACGGTACAGAAATCTGCCTTACCTTGTAGGTACCAGGTTTCTAGAGCAGCAGAATGGTAGGATATTCTGAAGAGCTCAGGTTGCCTTTCAGGAGTTAAAAAATCATGATGCTCCTTTTAAGAGTGTCCATATGCTTTCAAATCCGGTTCAAAATCCTATTATAAATTTTGAGCACGCTGAGAACTGCTGCAATGCTCTCATTTTTACAGTTTTCTTTTAGGTTTGGCGTTTCCCCAATTTGCCTGATAGCTGGCATTCTGACATATATATGTGTTCAAGTGCTTTCAAATCCAATTAATGCACGGAGTGCAAAATGTAACTCCTGTACCTTTCAGTAATTGTGGGAGTTACTCATGGCATCAAATGAACAGAAAAAGAAGACGAGTGTGAGGAGATACTGTGGGTTTTTTTGATGTCTTTATAGAGCATCTACCATATTTCACTCTGAAACTTTTGGGAACTACTATATTGGATGCAGTACAAATAGATAGAATGAAAAATAATATTTTTAGTAATGTGAAAGAATTAATTTAAATTTTAAGAGTCTTTACCTAAACCACGCTGCTAATTACATGGTTCCTTGAGAAGGAAATAGGAAGAGGATGCTCTTAATCTCCCTCTGGAGGAGGAGCCTACATTTCTCCACTAAAGAGAAAATCCAAAGATTTGCCTCCTTAGGTGAACCTCAGCCTTTTGGAACCCCTTTCAAGGCTGCCATATGATATATGGCATTTTTGCCGTGGTGTACAAGGCATTGGCAGCCATTAAATCCATTACTATCTCTGCTGATTATTTTACATTGCAACTGCTTGTTGCTCTTTTCTATTTATATTCTGCTCATTTCACAGGAGTTCAAGGTTATACCCAGAGCATTCAGCATCTCTGCAAGTCTGTTCTTTGTGGAGATACAAGGCACAGCATTCGATGTTAATCAGAAATGTGCAGATATGAGTTTTTCTGGGGTCTTCTGAGCCAGGAGAAAGACTTCAGTGGAGTTCTCTGTATTTTGGATCAGGCCGATGGTTTTGAAATTTCACCCTGAAAAGTAGAGGTCATCTATTTCATTCTTTATGAACGTCAAAATTTAAGGTAATTGAGAGTTTTAAAAATAGGACACAGTGCAACAATATATATGAAATGTATTAACTCTAATTTTTTATAGTTGTTTGCTATTATATGAATGTAATTTATTGTGCCTGCAGCAACCTGAGGACATGCTGGAAAATTAGATGATTCATTTCAAGTGTTTTATCCTAGTGAGCAAAATTTTAATCAGTCAGTTTTCAAATCCCAGCTCTGTTATTGGCACAGTCTGTAAACTTGGCAAGGTCAGAGAAGGACTCCACTGTAGACACAGCGTAGCATCTCAGCTAAGTCATGACTGCATATGGTTTACTTTGTCTGCATTACAGGATTTTTTAAGAAATAGAGCTGTACAAAGGTGCTCCTTGGAGAAGCTATGGCAAAGGTAATCTAACAACATAAATTATGATGAATGTAAGATTCATCTTGAGCTACGGTTGCTATTTCCTATGCAAATTTTTTTACAGCCTCACCTTAAAAACCCCAAACCTGTAACCTAGTATAAAAGAGAGCAAAAATTTCATAACACATGGACCACTGTCCTGACACTCTCACAGGCTTGTGGCTGTATTGTTCATTGAGCACTGTAAATTTCACCGTGCGGTGGCCAGGACCTGTGTTAACAGTTTGCTCCACCTCGAATCTTGCTGTTAGCATTCATCAGGAACATTCTACTTTAGATGACGTGGGTGTTAATTCAGAAATGTAAAGCAGTCCAGTATCCAATAATCAGCTGCCTATGTCAAATGCATGTTAATGACAACGCAGGAAAAAAAAATCTAATTGTCTTAATTATTAGGCAGTAAAAATAACAAGAATGATCATGAACTAAAATTCTCAAAAGTAAAAATTGTCTTAATTTTAAAGGGTATAGAGAAGCCTAACATTCATTGAAACCAAACAGAATTTGGCTCCAATACTAGTAGCTGGATTTTGAAAATATGACACAGACTCCCAAAAATGTTAAAGTTTTAGCCATGGATGACCATGAAAACAACAAGCTCTTCAGGGTGATAGACTGATAAATCCCAACATTGTACTGAGAGTGGAATCGTGAAACACATTGTACACTGCATTTTTTGAGGTAGGGCTTCAACATCTTTACAAAGCAAATATAATTTTTTCCCTGGCTATCAGAAATCAGAATGCATTTCAAATAACCTGTCACATTAAAAAACAGAAACAGACTAAGCCAAAACAGTGAATATTATTAGTAAATCATAGAATAAGAGAGTAGAAGCCATAAAACAAAAGAAGTTTAAAAGGAACAACATTTTGCAAAGACTCAGAAGTGTTTAGTGGAGCGTTAAATTAGGTAAATGTGTAAGCAAGTTGTTACAGATATTGAGTGAGAAAGGCACAAGTAAATTAATTTGAAGCAGGAAGGGATGTAGGATTACATATATCGTAATACATACCTATATTTTATATATAAATATGTGTACATAAGTTTATGTATAAATAGATATATGTCAGATAAGGTAGATATAGATATAAAAACATATATATGTATATGAATATATGGATATTATAACCACAAAAATCAAATGAGTTTAAAAAAAATAAATTCTTAAGTCATATATACATCTTGCAGATCTTTCCAAAGTTTGCATTGTCAGTTCAATTGATCAGTAAATTGAAACATCTTCAGTTTTGAATATTGTCTCACAGTACATTGCTTTTCTATTATCTCATTTTCAAAAGTTTAAATGACACTGCTCTCAAGCCCCCCTTTTGCTTTTGTTTTGCATTACTTATGGTGCACTTGGGGATTTGATTTAGTGGTGAACATGGTGGGGCTGGGTTAATGGTTGGATTTGGTGATCAGAACGATCTTGACAGGTTGGACAGATAGGCAGGGAAGAACTGTCTGAAATTCAGATTCAGGGTCCTGCACCTGGGGAGGAATAACCCCAGGCACCAGCACAGGCTGGACAACAAATTGTCCATGAGCCAGCAGTGACCTAGAAGAACGGGCAGAAACTGATGCACAGGAAATTCCACCTGAACATGAGGAAGAACTTCCTTACTGTGCAGTGACTACAAACTGGAACAGATTGTCCAGAGAGGGTGTGGCATCTCCCCCACCGGAAATATTCCAGAATTGTCTGGACACAATCCTGTGCCATGTGCTCTGGGATGACCCTGCTTGAGCAGGGAGGTTGGACCAGACAACCCACTGTGGTCCCTTCCAACCCTAACTATTCTGTGATTCTGTGACCTGCCTGTCTTCTTGCAGCGCACTGAGTGCGGTGTGGCAGGTGGAAGGGCACTGCATCTTCCCCGAAGCACCCCACGTAAGAGCCTGCGCCGCAGTCGCTCCTCGTCGGGGGCACTCAAGGGATGCAAACACACCCGCAAACACCCAACTCACCGGTGCGGTGGTTGCACCCAACCAATCACGACCACACAGAAGCTGAATAGCTTCACTCACGCAGCCGGGGACAAAGGGGCAGGAGGGGGCTTCTGTATAGGATTCCAAGGCTTTATTCTTGAAGTGTTCCAGGGACAGAAGACACACACAGTGGAGGGTCCAGGGATTATATAGGGGGAGGTACAAGGGACAGGAGGAGCAATCAAAACCAATAGGGTGAGGGCCAGGGGGTGGAGAGGGCATTGAATGGCAGGGTACGGGCCAATGGGGAAGGTATGGGGAGGGACAAGGGAACAGGAGACCAATGAGGCATTGAGGAAGGGAGAACTTACTAGAACATAAGCAGATAAGGGGTAAAAAGGGTGGAGAACTAGCAGACCAACCAAAACCAAGAAATCTACATACAAGTGCAAGGCCTAGTGGGAACTCGCCCTAGCCTGGCGGGGGAAAACTCTCAACTTTGGAGCCTGCCCTTCAATGAGCTTCCACTGCTCCAGGGCCTTACGGCTCCTCAACCAAACATGTTGCAGGTTTGCACACTGCAACATCTTCTTAATTAAAAGGCCAAAAAACTATAACAGGTGAGGAAATTGGAATCAATTCTAGACCACTTACTCTGACAGATAATTCAGAAAATACTTGAATCATTGCAATGGTGAAAATGTAGTGATGCTAAGGAAACTAACATTTCAGTGTAATCACAGATTTCAGTTTTCCCAGGAAAATAGAGACTGTTAAGTGAACATCGGTTCTCAGGTCTTTTCTGGAACTTTCAGGACAGATATTCTGGAAGTAGAGTGAAAACAGAGTTTTTGAAAAATGCAGTTCTAGTTAGAATTCAATGTAAGGATTTTTGGAGTAATTTTTAGTTATGGTCAATACCTCATTGAAAACCATGCCTAAATAACATTTACAGGGATTGAAGTCAATCAATGTGTGTGTTACGTATCTTATTCTTACTTTCTTGAGTGAATTTATCTACTTTATTGAGACTTTCATTAAGGTTTGGGTTTCTTCCCCCGAATATTTTTTGGGAGTAATTTCTAGGGAGTTGTTGCCTTTTTGTTTTTACCTGTTAATTGTAAAACCCCAGATGAATGCCTAGGTCTGACTAATAGTGATGCTGCATTTCTTTGAAAGCCCTAATGATGCCACCCTACCAGCAAAACAGCAGCATACAGTGTCATCACACACAGGCTGCCCATTTTTAGTCTATTTTTTACCTGTGTCTCTTGCCTTTCTTTGAAATCTGCATTTTTAAAGAATTCTTCAAGAGTTGATATACGAGGTTCTAGGAGCTGAAAAAAATTGCTGATCCATTTTAATAAATGCTATATTGTCATGCATTTGCTAGCTAATTTATCCAGTGATTCATCAGTTTAGTTTTCAATATACATAATACCATTAAGATTTAGTAGATCATATATTTGATTCAAAAGATGTATTAGATTTGGTAGGTCCCGACTTCCATTCAACATAAGATGACTTTATCTGTCTCATGAGGATATATGTGATTTCCAAAAGCAATGTATCTGGTTTTGAAAAATCCTGCACTGGAAAGGGAAAAAAAAATTAATTTATTGCAAGGAACGACATTCATTTCAGAAATCTGAATATAGAAGTGACCCACATTTATATTAGAATTTCACAGCAAAGCAATATACTGTGCCTGTCTCACATTTCCCATACTGAAAGGAGTATTTTGATCATGATAACTTCACTGCATGTATTGCTGAGTTCTGAACTGAAAAGCACTTTGCTCTGTAGAATAGAAAAATCAATTTAGCATAAGGTGATCTCATTACACTCTATTTATCCAAGATTACAACAATTTAGAAGAAGATTGAGAGTGAAAGTAATTGTTCTTTTATTAATCCAAGTAGCTTTTAAAAAGAAATCTACTGATTAGGAAGCTCTGCTTGACTTCTAACTTGAATCTCCCAGGACTTAGTCTGGGAAGTTCTGATTTCAGTGATGTGTTCCGGTGATATCATAAGGAATGGTGGCCATATCTTGCTGAAGTTACAGAAACAAGATGGAAAACAGGTTAACATGATCTGTTAATGCTTTTCAGTGTTAACTTACCATAGAAATCCTAATATCTTTAAACGTTCTGCATATATATGCTCTCTTGCCAACTGGTGATTTAAAAGCTGAAGCTTTAGGTAACCCTTTCACTTTTTAGGGATGCAGATTTCTGGTTTTAGTTTGAAAAATTAATACATTGCTTTGAAAACGCAGTGCAATCCCCTGTGCACCAAGGTTTCATGCTGACTCTTCTGGATGTTGAGTACCTTCCTCATATCCCTTCACATGTGCTATTTCCTGCCAAACACAAGAATAAAAATCAGCTGAAGAAGTACTTGTTGTGTTTCCAGCTTGCAGCTACAAACTTTAGCTCACTGTGCCTGTGAACATTCAGTTGGATCTGACAATTTTTGATTCAAGTCCAGTGAATCAAATAATGCAGCTGCTGAAGCAGGGTCATGCAGTCCCTACAGGCTTTTGTGCATTTAACTTTTTTATCTTAAAAAACCCCCTCGAACTGCCTTGTAGACTCTCACACAAAATTCAGCCATTTAGGTAAAAAATGGCAAAGAAGGCAGAAGTCCTTATTCAGTAATTTAACCAAATATTTCCATACCTTGTGGGGAAGAATGATGGACAGAGGGTCTGAAAGTTACCAAGTTCATGGTTTATGGGTGAAAACCAGAAATATGCAAGGATCTCTGGAATGTAGCAAATCCATGGTTTCTCTGTCCCAAATGCCAACTTCTCCTTGGACTAGGATCTGTCCCTGCACTCTGGCTCTTTGCAGGCACTGCTCTGTCCAGCTGTATCCCAGCATGGATGTGCATAACCTTTTAGGAAGCAGAACTTGCATTTTTAGTGAAGTCAGGTGCTTTAGCTACTTTGGTCTTTTTCATGCATTTTGATGTTGGCAAAGAGAAAATGGCAAACTAAGCTCTTGTATGACACCATCGGAGTGAGGTGTGTATTCGGTGGTTTAGTAGAGTGAGATGTAGAATAAATGGAGAGAAGATTACGAGGACTGGTAAAATGGAGTATTCGTTTAGAGGTACCTTTTTGTTTATTTGGAGAACTCAGACTAAAAAATGCGCTCCTGCCTTGCAAAGAGATGTACAATTTTTTACATAAGGGATAAGTGATAGATACGATAAGGGTGTATGAGGCCACGTCCCTGTTTTGTAAGGCTATACAGATCAGTGACCATGACTAATATTGTTTTTTTTTAATGTTTCTTTGCTGTCAAAGTAGTACTTTGGTCATATTTTAGATCATAGAAATTCCATTGGAGATAGCAATTTGGACTATCAGTGAATGGAGCCAGCCCTCAGGTATAGCACAGAACCTACAAAGAGTTTCTGAGGAAAGAAACCTTAATATATTTGAATTAATTCTTCATTTTTCCAAATTTGAATGGCATGTGGCTATGAGAGGTTGAATTGAAAGATCTTCATAAGTTAAATTGTTTCTGAGTAATTCTAAATTAAAAGTTCACCATGGTTAAAGCTGTAACAGATCAGCAGGAAAACAAATATTTTTAATAGTTTCTCTTTCCTTTCCAGAACTAATTTGAGAACTTCGTGCTTCTTCAGTATTCCACTCTCTCAGTAAAGAGAGGTACCACTGCTGATGTCCTAATCCTCTTTTGTTGTAGTTATTAGGGGGAGTTTTGGTGGGTTTTTTTGTTTGTTTGTTTGTTTTCTGGTGTATGTTTGTTTGTTTTTGTTACAAGGTGTGGGTAAAAATGAAGAATTGAGCTACATTTTTAGAAGAGAGAAGTTTATGATGCTTGAGAGTATGCCTCAGAGCTATGTTTGTAGACTGCATTGGGCTAGAGGGTCTGCTGAGTGAACAATGCAGGTTTCTTCAGAATGAGTCTATAGCTATTGTGGCTTCACAGAGACATTTTGATTCCCAGAGAATTGATGATAAAAGTAAATGCAATGTTCCACATTGCATGGTAGGGCAGCATGAGTGGTCTTTCTTTAAAATGGCTACTAAAGGCATCTGATTGACAAAAACCAGATAGATTTCTTTACACATTGTTTGAGAATTAGATTTTAAGCTGCCTGCTTGTCCCTGGCTGTGCTAAACTAGTAGTTTATGATTAACAATTTCTACTTCCTTTAGCAACGTGCCCAGTAAGTCTTCAGCTTGGACACCTAAAGTAGCTAAATGACTCATTGTAGGGGATTTCTCTATTAGCATGATATGCTATCCTAACTTCTGATAATGTTCTCAGAGTTATAGAACTAATATTGCTTTAAATATTTGTTGAACTGATCCGTAAATCTCAAGTTCACACTTTTTAGAACTTTAATTTGTTAGACTATTTAGATAAACAGAAGTGTTGACTTCAAAAAATGGTGCAAAACTGCAGTATCTCAATACTGGGGTTTTGGAAAGAAGATTATTCTGCACCTCAGAATACTGAAAGTCCCAGTGTCACAAGGCTCTGAGTGTGCATGTTGTTTCTGAACAACTGAAATTTAGCTTTTTCATGTTATGTCTTGGACTTGGTGTTTCTTTATGAAGAACTTCTCTGCATATCCTTATGGCATAGATAACAACCATCTATACACTGTCAAATAGAAACATCTGTACACATCTGTCAACAGTGATGATTTTTACCATCTCTTAGGAAAACTTCAGAAGTTCTGTTTTGAAAGGTTAAACTACAGATGGTCAGAGCTGCTACTAAAATCTCGCACAGATTCATAGATTTTTTTTTTCTTCAGAGTTCCTTTCCTTCTCCTTTTCCTCCATTTGTCAGCCACATCTATTATATTTCGTATTGTATTTCTCTCTTGCTGGACATTTCCTAGTTACGTGTCTTGTTGCTAACAGCATTCCATCTCAGATATATCTGTGATGTGGTACCTATTCTGTTGTGATATTTTCCTGCAGTACTGTTTTTATCCTATATTTTCTTTTCCGTAGGTACGTTTATCTTTAGACTGACTTAATGCTTTTCTTTCTCCAGCAGCTTCAGATATTTGCAGCTGACCCTATAGTTTCCTCTTTTTTTTCTTAGCCTTTAACATTTGCAGTTATAAGTCAAGCTGATATTTTTATTTCCCAAGTGACTTCTAGAGCTAATACCATTTTGGGATTGATCTGCAACTTTGCAGAAAGTAGCATTGCTGTGATGTCATTGCTGTACTTTCCTGCAATGGCTGCAGAGTGTTCTTGCCTCTGCTTCCCCATTAAAAACAAATTTCAAACAAACAACCTCACCCCCCTCCCCTCAAAACAAACCAAAAACCTGGGCACAGTTTTCTTGGAAGAACCTTTAAGAGAAACCTGACACCTCTTCATTTAAAATATCAGTTGTTTAAATATAGTAGATAAGCAAAGCTTTCTGAAAACGTTAATAAACTGATTTTGTGTCTATTAGGGAAAGCAAAAGAAGTCAGGAGTTCTGTGGGTGGTTCAGGATGTTGATACCATTATATTATAGCAGCCATAGAATGTTATATTTAGCTATATATGTTAGCTATAACATTAGAATGTTATAGCTGTTTGCAACAGCTCCAGGGATTGTGTGGTGTCCACAGCACCATTCCGTAGAAGACAAAAACAAGACACAGTATTTTAGGAATAAAGTTGAAGTATTGAGCTTGTCTGCCCCCTTCCTTGATCCTCTTTTCAGGGGGTTGATTGGCCAAATTCCAGGCTCTTTGCCTTTAAAACTACAGCTGTAGCATCCTGCATATGCTTGCAAAACCTCTGACAAAGGTGCTCGGCAGCTTCCCATAACAATCCATGACAGCGTTTCCTATCTGTTAGATTGTTTCTTCCTCATACTTAACCTATATCTACCCTGCTGCAAATGTAGTGGGTTACTTCTTGTTTTGTTGTTGATAGACCATACCTTTCACAGATAACTCTGTACAAAAGCTCTTCATTTTCCCCCTTCTATTGTTTTATTAGTTGTCCTTGTGAATTTAAGGTATCTTTGTGTGTGTGTGAATAAAAGGGATTTTCTGTGAACAGTAATGCAGGGAGAAAGGGGGATAAAATTAAAGTGTCTCTGAAAGCCTCCTTTTGCTTTCATCCTACATGTTGTGTACATTCCCACAAGCTAACTTCCAAACATGTTATGAGAAGCAATACCTTTAATGACACCACTCCAAGGTTATTTCTTGCTATTTAATAAATGGTAGGAATGCACTAGGGAATACAGTTAGAGTAAGTCTAACCAGGGTTAAAATAATAGTTTGGAGGTAAAAACAGTGTGGTCAATTTGTAAAGAATTGTAGGTTCATTTCTTGGAGATATCACAGAAAAATAAGGCCCTGCTCATTGCATGTCTTCTAATAAAATCCTTCTTTGACTGAACACTGCTCCTTCAATATTGTCATTTTCAAGAATCAGATCAGGAACTCCAGGATCATTTTGATGAAGTCATATTTTCAATGATTGAAATTAAGAAGTTTCTCACAGAGTCTCCTGCTGCTCGAGCAGCCATTGCTTCTGTAACAAGAGGTTACCCTGCCGTGATGGTATCAAACTTTTCTGCTTCCCATGGTGCATTCAGAGGTCAGCTGCAATGACAATACAGATATCTGCTTGACTGAATAAAAGGGAAACTGCAATTTTATAAATCATCACGAACGAGGTAAAAACTGATGTCTTAAGAAAATGCCATTTCTTCTTTGTTCAGATAGAAGGATAAGTGAACAGGTTATATTTTTGAACATCCTTGGGAAAAGGAAGAGGTAAAGACTCTGCAGAATTTACAGTCACAGAGAGTAGTGCTGGTTTTCGCTGGAGTTGCCCCAATGTGAAGGTTGAAGGGGAACTTTCTTCATGCATTCACATTTTTAAAAATTATTTTCACCTGTGCTGTAATTCTGAGATGATTTTAGATAAAAATAATTTATGAAGATTTAAATTCAGCATCAGTGATATCGACTAAAGCCTTATTTTCAAATATGGTAAGTCCATATTCAGGAAGAAAATGGTTGTGCCATACATCTAAGCAATTTGATAATTTTTATCTTGGCTCCTTTGCTTCCCTCTAGTTTGCTTCCTACCAGCTATTTATCATGGAACCTGCTGTCACAAAAAATATTGCATTTTATATTTTACATAATTATAGATTTCTTCTCTGCATATATTTTCTTTCCCTGAAGAAATTATCTACATTGTTATTATTATTTATTGCTATAAATATTATCATGTATCTGACAAAATAAAATCAGCATAATCTAAAGTAAATTACTACAGATTAATATTTCATACTGTTCTCTGTAACAGAGAATGTTTTAAAGATACAAAAAGAATTTATTCGGAAACATCACACAGAATACTTCAGGCTAATAATAAACAATATTTAAACCTTTAAAAATGAAGCTGATGCTGAAAACCTAACAAATTAAAAGTATTTCCAGGTGATTAGTCACTGTGTGTACAGTACTTTGAAAGGAAATGCTCTATCCTTGGTTAATTATGAGTGTCCTTGGAATTATTAGACGCAGTCTGTAAAAATATGAAAACATACGGATGTTCATTTTAATTTCTGATGCCCCTCTTACCCTTCTGAGTCTTCCTTCCCCCCATTCCTCTTATAAAATGTATTTTCAAGGAAGCTGGATCACCCTTCACCAGCAGATGAGGATTCATTTAGTACATGGTCTGTCTGTACATGCTGCTGTTTCTCTCTGTGACAATTTCTCTTTTCTGTTGCAGTGGGATTTAATAATGCCTCTATTTTTCACAGTTTCAATGAATTCGAAGCTCGAAAAATAATGGAGACTGGCTTCCTGCATAACAAGAGTCTGAGGAACTCTTGCATGATGCTGTTACTTTTGAAATGTATTTTTTAGATAAACATCAAATCTTGATTTAAAGATTCCAGATTATGGAAAATCTAACATGAGTTTTATCTTGCAACAGGTACCTTCAGTGTAAACAAGTGCACTTCATTTTAATTCTACATGTTGGATTTTGCTGTCTGATTAAAAGCTGGTTGCTGTTTGAAATCTTCTCATATAGGCTCAAAGAGACTGTGATTTGTTGCACAAAAGTTCTGATAACACAGAAGACTTTCTCTCTTCCTGTAAGTAAGGAAATAAGAAGTTGATAGTAGGCACACCAGGTTTATAGAGTCTTTGTTTTTTGGGAGTAACACAGTAAATGTTGCTGTTTTGCAAGCAAAGCAATTTAAATTTTATTGAAAATTGATATTGGTTATATTTGGTAAGGTAGCTCTAAGGGAATCATCCTTTTAAGTTTCACACATTTTTTCTTTATTTCCAATGTTGTTGTTTCAAAAAAAAAAAGAGCAAGAGACCCCAAAAGCTGCACCCCCAACCTCTTATCCCCCCATTTAATGTCTCCATATGTAATTTCATTCTCTGTTCAGATTTGATTTTATCTTAATTCTTCATTGACTGGCTGCTCCATATCACTTGTCCCTCTTTACAAAGGAGTGGTGAAAGAAAATATATTCTTCATAGTGTTTTTAGCTGCTGATTAAACTTGTGTCTTTACTGTCTGGTCTGAACATTATTGGTGATAAGGCAACATTTTGTCCTTAACTCTGGCGTTGGCTGTTTTCCTGATTTCTTGGAAATTAACACTTCCAATCTCTCATTCTGAGAGCAATGATACTCTTTCTATTGATATTCACAGGAAGCAAGGGAAAACACCTTCTATAGCTACAGAATCAAACTATTTAAGAGTTTAAGCTGCCATCTATCTGTATGAGTTCTATACGCATAACATGCACTTAGTTCCTCTAAACAGCTGGGGCTTTTATATTATCTCCTTCCATACTTCCTGCTGGTTTACTCTGAGCTTCTTTCAGCGTGAACAAGTACTTTTCTAGCGTTCTCTTGATTAAAATAAGCATATTGATCTTATCTGGCCTCAAGGCAGATTTTTCAGGTGTCAAAATATCCTTTAATTGACTTTTGAATATTTTCAGTTTTTTCACATGTTTTTAAAAATTCAAACCCCAGACTAAATACAATGTTCCAACATTGGTGACATCAGTTTTCAAATTTGGAAATAATCAAAAGAATCTACTTCTTTTCAATATCCCTTCAATCTCCCAAGGATCAAACTAGTTCATTTAGTCACAGTGTTGCACTGGGAGTTCACAGAAAGTTCCTTACCCCTCTACAGTTTTAGAATCATTTTTTTTCAGTGTTCCATCCTGTTAGTATGACCTGCATTCCCTGTACCTAGATTTATGTCTTTGCATTTGTCCTTATTAAAATTTATCTTGTTCAAATGAAGCCACCTAGCCAATTGAGACAGGTCATTCTATAGAACATTTGCCTTATTACTTGCCACTCCACCAATTTCTGCATGCTCTTCAAGTTTTACCAGCAATCATTTTGTATTTTCTTCCAGATCATTGAAAACGATACTTAAGGATTAGATGCTGGCTAGTCCATATTCAAAATGTTGGTTAATTAGAGAAGCATTCCTATAGAATCCTACATGGCTGAAGAGGACTGTAGAATATAACTATTATAGATAATAACAAATCTATCATTTTTTAAATGTATAATTTAAAAAAAAAATTAAAAATAAACCTTAATTATTTAAATACCGTTTTAGCCCATTGTGTTTAATACAATTCATATATTTTTAATATGTATTTAATACTCCTTACTCTGAGAAATCAGCAAGAATGTGGTAGCTCAGATGTGGAAATAAGCCAAATGCTTTGCAGTCATGTAAGTACAGTATATTAACCAATTTTCTTCTCTCAAGCTTGCAGCCAGAGTGCTCAAGGTACAATCCCCCATTTCCATAAAATCAATTAAACTTTTGAGGAAGATAAGGAAGCCATATTTCACAATTCTTTTTTCTAATAATAGGATATAAGCTGAAAATTGTTATTTAAATTTTAAAGCAGCAGTTTATTCTAAGCTTGCAGAAGATTAGTGCATTTTAATGTCCCCGCTGGACTGTGAGAAATGAAATTTGAAACTAGAAAATGGAGTCAGGTGTTCTGGTTACGGGGATGGTGGCACCTCTGTCTCCTTGTTGGTCTGTTCCTAATGAAGCAGTTTCAAAACAGAGTGAGCTGATCTAAGTCAGAGCTGAGCTAAGACAGAGGTGCTGCAGTCCCTTGTCCCTCGCACTGCCCAGAGCTCTGTGCTTTGTGTCAGTGTCCACCTGTGGAATGCAGGCCTGGGGCATTAAACCAACTCAAAACTATGAGGATGGTGATGATTTAGCATTGGATTTAGCAGCTTGTGCAATTTTTTTGTCTGTTGAGGCTCTCCATTTTGTAAACTGAGTCACATGATTTCTCAGTTCTTTGACTGGCAGGGTCTTAAAAAATATTTGTGTTTGTCTAGCTCTGTTTTCTGCTGGAGTCAATGGGACTTACCTTCCTGCAAATGATGGGAGATGAAGGAGTTATTTACTCAACTGCAACATTTCCTTATGGAGTTTGTGCTCTCAAAATAGTTCAAAGGCATAAGCAGCTGTAAGGAGAAGAGATAAATCATTCTTTATCATATTGCACATTAATTTTGTCATGCAGGCACCATTTTGGTGATGACTTTTTATTTGTAATCAACAAAACTAAGCTATGTGAGCAAACAGAAATTATGAAGAGACGTGTGATGTAGCGGGCATTCACAAAGGGAAGTGACACACATTCACAGATATTTTTTCTGCAGGTAGATGATTAGAAATTAAATACATGTTGTTGTTTTCCATAGAAACCTAAAAAGAGTGGTTCAATCAGATTAAATCATGTATAGACGCTATGGGCTACATAATTACCTACAAAATACCTCAAGCTGCAGGCAAGTCTGCCTTCAGTAATTTCCACAGCTCCATCTCTTTAGAAATCTAAATTCATTGGCTCTGCAAACAGAAGTATTTGATTCATTTCTGTAACTACATCTTGAGTCACTTCTAATCAGCTTTCAGTCTCAATATTTTCCTGAAACTCCTCTCAGCCAGCGAAATCTTGGAATTGCTTGAAATATCTTCCACTCTTTTCCTCTCCCTTATTCCACTGACACTTTCAATCCTATCTTTCCTTTCGAAATACTATGCCTTGCAGAGTTTGGTGAAATTTCTTCTAATTTTCTGCCCACCCCTCTGCTTAATTCTACAGCATCTCTTTCAGTATCTTTCTTTTCACACTGAGAGTGCCAGGGGCTTTCTATCTGTTTCCTCTGCACTGAATCCACCACAATTTTATACTGGCGACTTATTTCTGACCCATCTCCTGCAACTACCAGTCTTGGTTCTCATCACCCATTTTGGTAGGATTCCTGTCTCCAGATTTACTGACCCCAGATTGTGCATCTCTCCAGATTACCTATATTGCCTGTCGTATCCTTTCAGTCCTTTTATTGTCTCTTTCCTTCTTAATAAAGTAAATTGTTTCTATTCATTATCTCTGAGTTTCTTCCAAAGCTCCACTTTTGTCCTGTGCACTTTTACCTCTACTAAATCTTTGGTGCTCTCTAATGAAAACAAATGTGATGAGTGCTACTTTTGTGCCTCTCTTATGCCTGACAAGATCATATCCTTCTTGAGACAAACTACGCAGGAAACTTCTCCCTCTTGCACATGCCTTCTAGAGCTGCTGTCAAATAAAAGGTCTCACATAAATAATTAACTTGTAATATTCAGGGAAAAGGCAGTTGGGGATGGCTGCATTTTCTTCCTTTTTGCTCCTATTTTGTGTTGCCTGTCTTTGATTGTAGGTGCTTTGAATTTGGGATTGAACCTCTACCCAGGTTTGGAGAGTGAATAGCCCAGTATGGAGATAATGCTTTTAGAAAAGATTCTCTTCACTTATGAAGAACAAACTGCATCACAGTATTTAAATATTTAAAATACCACTACTTGCTGTGTTTAGCACATACAGCCAAATAACTTCTAGCTGCCTTTTCCAGAGTGCAATGTTATGGCAGTTTCTATTAAAATTCTTGAAAACTCACACAATTCTCCTGATTTATATAATTCTACTGATTTGGCATCAGTAAGCCAACAAAGCTCTTGAAGTGTAAATATCACCTGGCACCTGTAATTTACTATGCAGAAGACAACATTGTTTCTTACCATTGAAAAGATTTTCAGCTGGGCCCCAAAGAAGAGACAAAGGAAGGAATGTCGCCCTTTGAAAGGGGGGAAGTCAACAGAAGAATGAAAATCTCTCTCACTGCATTTTGAACAGAGCGTTGGTGGGAGAGGAAGTCACAAGCTTCAAGGAGACTATAAGAAATTCTGATTAAGGATAAACTTCTTGAGGGAAGTCTCAGATAAGCTTAGTTGTAAAAGACATTTAGGATATTCTCTCCTACTTAAGAGTAATTGGGGCCTTGTAAATGCACCCTCCTCTGTGGTAAAAGAGCCTGCAGCAAAACCAGGCTAAGTGTTTAGATGGATGAAGGACTCTAAAATACGATGCAAATACTACAGTAATTCACCTCTGCTGAACTGCCTATAGATAATGTCTGTAAAATGATTGTCAATTCAACTTTTCTTCATTATATCTCTAGTAATTTTCCCTGTATGAGCATTACAAAATGCACCAGTATGGTGACCCCTGTTAGAACAGGGACCTACTCCGTGTGTTTTCTAGATAAGACAGGGATCTCTGTACTTCATATCTGTGAGCCACTGATAGTGCTGCAGGTGTGACGGAATACTAAATAGCAGTTACAGATTTTAAATACAATTACAAGTATTTGATGACATTCATCCATGGCATAATGGGGCAGCTGTATGATTAGACTGTCCTTAGAAAATTGAATTACTCTAATAAATGGAAATGACTGTTATTTAAATGGAAGACTATTTGCATAAAATGGGCCACTGTTAAGTGACCGTCTGCTAAATAGGTGTAAAGGCTGATCTCAGAGTTCTGGGTCAAAGATTGATGGCTTCTTGCCAAAGAATTTCATATTTGGGCACTAACCCTATAAACACAAATTTGGTAGTCAGAAGGAGCTTCAGGATCTGAAAACTGCAGCTCAGTTTATTAATTTTTATTTTTCATATTTTTTCTACAAGAACAGGCTAATGATTTTCATTACAAACAAAATCAACAGTTTCTCATAAATGGAAATAAAAAGAATAAAAAGTCAGATGATGACATTCCTTTTCATTACAAACTTGTGACATTTCTGAGATAGCTGTTTGATTCACTGTTATCTTATTCAGTATCAGGAGCTTGGAGATAATTCAGTGCAACAGAAATAATTAAAACCTATAAGCACCTTAATAACAAATATAGTCACTTTATCAACAGAAATGCAACAGGCCCATTTCTTCCCAGCAACTTTCTGTACCTTATTGCAGCTGGGAATCAACTCAAACTGTTGTGAGGTCTCCTTCTATTTTGGAAAACAACACCAACTCTTGTGACACCCAAAGGTTTTGAAAAGACAAACTGTAGGATTTTTCCAGCAATATCCTTGGTTAGAAAAATGTTTGTACAAGTTACATGAAAGACCACTTTCTGTAACATTCAGCCCTACATTTCCTGAGAAACCTGTCAAGATTTGCAAGGCTTGCATGTACCTATCTCCACAGACAGCTGTGGGCCAAGAGGTGAAAGGCTTTTTCTTTCATACATAAGTTTTAAACTCAACGAAATTCAGTGTTTTACCCTTTGCCCACTGCTGCCTTTTTTGTCATGAGGCCACATTCTCATGTGGCTTGACATTGGTACTTTTCCATGTCCATTAATAGATTTATGCAGCTCATGAGCTACATCATAATTTCATGGTCTATAAGCTATAATGTAGATTTGTTTATGAATAATAAATACTAACAAAACTGCATTCTTTTTCCCTTATCCTTTGGAGGATTGCACCTAATTTCAAATATTCTGAATCAAACCAACTTCTCCATAAGTACCCATCTAGATATAAAACTAAATATATTTAATTAAGTCTAGAAATCAAAACCTAGAAGTCAAACCTCAGCAAATTATAGTAGGTAGAGGAGAGTAATACTGTGATGCATAGTTAAATATATGTGGTCCAGTTAAATATATAAGTGATCCCTTTGTAAAAGGTGATAGTGATGTGGAACTTGCACTGGTTCCTTTCATTAGCTGAGTTTGGGCCCAACAAGGAGATGTTGACTGATACCTGCCAACTTATTGTGTGGCTCAAGTAGTTCTCTCCAGGAATAAGACAAGATGAGAGCGCTTTTGGAGAGAAAGTGTCTAAGGAAAAGTTGTTTCTACAAAGACAATCCCTAAACAACAGAGAAAAGGGAAGAAAAGAATTGCTGAACAGCAAAAACAAATTGGGAAAAAAATCTGAAATTTCTATTTTCATGAACTTTTACTTTCTTCCAGTTTTGGTACCCTATTCCTTGACTTAGAAACATAGTCATAGCTTAAATTATCTCTTTTTCTGTGTGTCTTTATCCTTGCACTGGGAAAAATGTAAAATGGATAATGTTAGGTCTACTCTACCTCAGTTAAAATTACAGTTTTTAGTAGCTGATGGGCTAAGATCCTCTTAGAGATTAAGCTTTCTCCCTTAAAGACAGCTTTCTGAAACCTTGAATTATACTTGCCAAAGTGAACAGAGTTATTAGGTTGCATCTCTTTTAATATTTTGTTGATTTGAGAGTCCTTTCTTCTGTAATACAAAGGTAAGTAGCACACTGTGGTAAATTTTCGCGCTCATCATGAAATCCCTATTTCTACGTGGTGGAGTAGGCTTGAGCTGCTACTAAAGTGAACTCAGGAAAGATTCAGGGACTTCTAAAAAGTAAGACCTCCTGAACGTGTTCACTCACCTAACTGAATATTTCAGTAGATCCAATGCAATTATTCATCAGAGCAGGACTGGCACAGAATATGTGAGTAGTCTCCCTTTGCTATGTTTATAAAACTGCCCAAATTCTATTAAATAAAATTTTCCCTAAAATAATCAGTTTCATAACTTCCTGTAACCTTCAGCACTAACCTTTTTGGGTACTTGTGAAATTAGATCTCCTGAGCCTTCCATGAAATCATCAGAAATGTGTAATGCATTAGGATTGTATTTGCTTTACTGCATAAATACAAGCAAGCAGATTTATTCATTTCCAGAGTGCTCTCTTCCCCATTAAGATTTTCTAAAGACAGTGTTGTTTTTTTCCTAAATGTAAGTGGCAAAGAAAACTGTCCCAGGCATGTAATTTTAGTAGCGTCTTCTTCCCTTATGACTCATTACTGCTGAAATCAACACAACTTGGGATGTGCTCAGGAACTTCAGTAGCTCTTTAATGTTTTCAAATAGTAACATCTGTGCATGTTTATGACTTCATGCTCTGCCTTAGTGTTGGCCTTGGCCAATGTTTCTGGCTGTTAAGTGCTTGTACTTTCAGAGAGCAGGGTACCAGTACTTTGCGAGAAGCAAGAGAATACAGGTATTGAATATTTAATTGAGCAGAACAGCAGCAATGCTGCAGAAACAGACCTGCTTTTATCAGAGTTGTACATGTTTGTTTAGAACTTGCATACATTCAGAGGTAACTGATACGCTATTTTATTTTTGTTTTCCCCAGAAGTCATGACCAAATCATTCCTTTTACTTTCTACCTTCATTTAGAGACGATGCTTCTGGATGTGAACACCTCTGCTATTGCTGCAGAGAATATTATTACTAATATTTCAGCTTGCCATCTAATATGATGGCTGGCTGAGGGGAGAAGAGATACAGAGAGAAGTAATAGAGGTGAAAAGGCTGGTTTGAAGACATGTAGTGAGAAAGGGAGAGAACAGATCTCAGGCACCAGTAGTGACTTAAAACATCCCTTCTTTAGGAGATGGCTGAAAAGGCATCTAGCAGTGGAAACCTGCAACCATTCTTACTTGTACTTACACAGACAGTATCAGCTGGAAAAGCCATGGACTTGATGCTAATATTAAGTCTAATAATAGATGTGTACCTAGTATTTGGAACTGTAGTTTACTCCAGTTTATCCTGGGGAAGTTCTGGATGTCTTGTAAAACTTTTCCATGTCCTCGATGATACATATAGAAATCTTGAAAGGTTTATGCTAACAACAAAAGTTTTCTGCTTCATTTCTACATTTGAAATTCAAAGTCTCCAGGGAAAATTCTCTGTTGATTGAGGAGCTAAAGACACGTTACTAATCACATGAACTAAGAGACTGCAAATCATACAACTTGTAGGAGAATGGGTTTAGGGTAATTCTATTTAAAAGAGATTGAAAACCTGAAGAAATATCAGAATTAAAGAGACCAAAGATACGCAACCTGTCTAACTTCCCCCGTGGAATGTGCAAATTTACTGATGACACTGAAACTAAACAAACTTTTACCTTTGTTAAACAGACATGAGCACCTTTTGAATGCAGAAGAGCCATATATGCTTTACTTTCAAATTAAAAGTTACACCTGTATTCCACACTCCATTAAGGGCCTTCATTTGTTTTATTCCCAGTTTTTTTTCTCTCTGGCGGTGTGCTGAACTGGCATGATGGGGCATCTTCAATTTTACCTTGTCCATACTGTACTTGTGATATGATTATGTGGCTATTAGAAGAAATAGAAAACTTCCAAATTAATCAACACTGTACAAGATATAAAACATTGTTAAAGTTAGAATATGTTCATTTGGGGAAGTAAATGGGAAGTAAGCATAGAGGGAATAATTTAATAGCTTAGGGAAAGCTTGTGAAGGGAGCAACGGGAAAGAGATGGTACTTACATGCACATATTTGAAGGCTATTAAATGTTTTTGCTATCTTTGGTACTTCTGAAACAATTGCTAAATGTGTACATTCCTAACAAGATCTTTTCTAAAGCAATTTTGGTACTTAAAAGTGGTCTAGCTTTCTCTGTGCTAGTAAACATAAACCATTCCTGTGTGGAGTGTGTGGCCCACTTTTGCATAATGTTTTGGAGTCCAAAATTAAGTGCAGTGACACTGGAGAAGATGTGTGTTTGCAGTATGTGCATCTGTTATTTGTTTTCCTGAGAAGTTTCTCATACTCTTGTGGAAAAACATGATGTCTTAGTGTCTCTTGAACTGGCTGTGCCTTTATGTATAAGAATCAAAGTATTTTAAGTCTTTGTTATATCGCTGGCTTTTTCATAGAGAGAATAAGTTGTTGTCTGAGATTGACTCTGGGAGTAGAGCTTTGGAGAACTTCCCATCTTTCAGGTAAGACCTGGTACAACTGGCTGGACTATTAATTGTTCTTCCTTTCAAAACCAAATAAGTTGACTGCTTTTTACAGGCAATATGTTGTATTTACTGTACATTTCTTACTGTAAACTCTTTGAGAAATCATAAAGTTCCACAAGATCTAGGAATAGGAGTTCTGCTGGATTGGTTATTTACATTTGTTTTTATGGAGTTCACTATTGTTTCTTCAATATATAGATTATTCCCAGGATTTTACTGAAAAATGCAGGATGACCTATCTTGGCAATGATATATTTGAGAGACTTAAATTCTTACAGATGAACCGAACCTTCCTTTTTATATATATAAACTTCTTAGTCTAAACTCCTGGGGTTTATTTCCTCATTGATTTTACTGAAAATTACTAAATTACTATGAGGTGAAACTCATATCTAATTCTGTGATCAGGCCCTACACTAGAACATGACTGAAGTGCTGTAAAACACTACTGAAAAGAAAACTGAAAAAAAACCCCTCAGAAACAACATCCTTTAAAAACTATCAGTTATGCAATAAGCTACCATATCTGCAAAAACCAGCAAGTTCTTTGGTTGTCTTGACCTAAGCAAAGTGCTGATAATTCACAGCAGCTGAAAAGCTGACCCTTTACGCTTTTCATAATTTGAAAGATTTCTCAAATGCCTTTTCAAGCCATTTTAAACACCTTTTTGATAATGTTTCAAAGTTGTTGACAAAAACTTCCTTTTATCATCTGAGTTCTAGCACTTGAAGAAACATTCTTAGTGGAACATTTTCAATTTCAATTTGATATTAAAATATCAGTTGGAGAATAGAGAGGTCTAAGTGTGTGGTTTTAGAGACTTATTTTATCTGTTTAGCAGGATAATTATATTCGCCTTGCATGAGCATAATGAAATGGCTACTCAGAGAAAAGATTTTAGCTGCATCAGGGAGCTTTGCCTGCTTATGTCCAGATATTCTTAAAAAGGGAGAAAATTTTAGTTTATGTCAGACCTTGCATTTGCTGCTGCTTCTATCTGTCCAAACAGCATAAATATTAATAAATTTACTAAAATATTTATTTGATGGTTTTGAAGGGTTTCCATTATTTATTATCCCCTCTTTATCCCCTGATTCTTGTGTGGACCTGGACAAACAAGAGCAAGGGAATCACAACGAGGGGAGGAAGTAGTGAGGAACAAAGATGACCACTGTAAAACAGAAAAAACAGCAGGGGAGGACAACTGCATGCAACTCTATTTTGCATTGAAGTCTATAATCCTGATTTTTGGGGCTTCTCTTTTTGTTAACATTGAGTTTGTCTGCACCTTGGGGACAACGTTTTTATCAGATATAACCCTGTTTACTGAAAAACCTGCGAGTGTCTGTTACAATCTCTTTGGAATTTCTCTTTTGCCTTCTCTTCTATTAGGCTCTTAAAGTTCTTCAAGTATTCCAGGAAAGCTCATTTAGTCTTCCAAAATCCTTGTGACTTCATGCAAGGTTCCAGTGGTGACACTCCCAAGGAAAAATAAGCTATAGCTCTTCTTGTGAATTCATCTTGTGTTGCCTTCAGTGGAACCTTTTTCAGCTGGTGAGTCTCAGGTAACCTTTCCCTCTCAATTGGAATTCACAAACAACTTAAGATCAACCTCCTGACCACTTCCAGAGTTCATTGTAAAAGAACATGAGAGGTTTAAAGCACAGGTTTTAACTAATAATCTGGATTTTTGTTTTGGAATTGTGACGTATCTCAGTACTAAGCAGAATTTGGTATCATGCTTCTGGAGGACAGCTATCCTCAGTGAGTGTCACAAGATATTGGGATAAGCAAAAGGTTAAATACCTTCATCACTGATGAAATCTGATAACCTTCTGGTATCTTCCTATACATATTGTATCCTAGATCTTCATGATGGCCATTAAATTAGTAAAATAAGGAAAAAAAAAAGTTCTTTAATATACATCATACTTAAAAACCTAGCTCAATTACATACGTGAGTTGTGATAGTGATTTCCTGTCTGTGAATTTCCTGTTATCTTTTGATAATGTCAGGATCCTTGTGACCACGGTTGCATAGCAGGTGTGGGAAAAAAAGTGCTCCAGTTTTAAAAGCACTTTGTGTTACTGTTGACTACGACACTTCTCCATAGTCTTTTTTCCAAGCCAGAACTGAAACTAAGCTATGATTATCCCATGGAGGCTCCTGTGGCTCTTTGCTACTTCACAACAGTTCTAGAGGCTGTCCATGGCAACAGACTTGTTCCCTGGAATGAGAATGCTTTACATGTCTAGCATCATGCAAAATTAACCAGCAAAACCAAGCAGCTAGATTAAAACATGCTAGATAAACTTATTTATGTTATTATAATATATTTATATTTTTAATGGAGCCTCAAAGCACAGTCTCCATGACTGAATTAAAATTCAGAAAATATGGGACTGGTACTCATGAACAGTGAGGAACTCTCAGTAACTGATTTTTCAAATTGAAAATACTTTTTACTTCTGAAAATTACCCAACACCATAACTACAAACCAATTGTTTTAATGGTAAAATTAATTAAACATCTGGAACGGACAGAGTTATTCTGCGGAGCAGCAAGTGAACAGATGAGGAGACAGATTGGCATGGCTGTGAAGAAGCAAAGGCCAGGCCAGCCTGCTCATGCCCATCCAAGAGAGAATGAAGCTTCACAAAAGTGATTCTCTTGGTCTTAGTGACACTCATGATTCACATAGCAGCTACATCATCTCTACAGGCAATGCCACTCTCCCAGTTTTCTTTATCAGTATGCACAAATCTGTGTTTTGCAGTGCTACCATAGAAAATACTTGTTTACTTTCATTCTTGGACTTCCACACCCACAATGCCAACATGAGCAGCAGCTAATTGCAATCACAATGACGGAAGTCAGTCTGCAAAGAACCAGAAGGAAGCCATCAATTTATTTTCCATTCTGACAAAGCAAATTTTAGATTGTAATGACTTCAAGCACATTAATAAGAACAGTTAATTTAGAAATTATGGACTTTAGCATTAAAAAGTCACAAATCCAAGAGCTAGTGTTTATTCAAAGGGTTATTTTTGACTTTTAAGTGTTTAAAAACATAATTTAAATTGATATTTTACACAGTAAGATGCTTTAACTTACAATGTAAGTTTGTAGAAATAGATAAAAATAAAATGTTGCCTTGTTTTTATTTTCATAAAGCAGATCTTGGGACTTACTCTGTGCTTCTTCTAGACCATATAGTATTCCTGGGTTTCAGATCACAGACAAAGAGAAATAAATTCTATTCTGGTACAGAGAATAGATAGAATATGATTAACCTATAGTGAGCATTAGAAAAGAAAAGTTATCTTGAGTTTTTGGTGGGAGAGACATTTTTAGAAAGTTCCTCACGTTGAGTGAATTCTTCCTAATGTTCTGCAAAACGTCAAAAGGTTTACAACATTGATGCTAGACAAATTTATATGTATACTTTTTAAAATTTCAGACGATTTTTTTTTTTGTGAATCCATGTATCCTAGGGGCAACACTCCGTATTTATCTCCTAATGCCCTCCTACTGAGCAGGCTTTGCTAGCTTACTTGAAACTTTTATGCTGCGCCTTTCAAACCCAAAGTGCAAGGTCTGTTCTCCTGTGAGTTTTTACACCTGTTTCTTTGAATGCATGAGCATGTACCAAGATCTTGCCTGACAGACAGCACCATTTCTAGCATGCACCAAATCCCTTCCAAAACTGACTTGGATAACTTGGGCAATCCAAGCAGCAGTCAGATCACCTGGCCACAGTCTGTCCCTCAGAATTTAGGTACTGGTTGAAAGCTTAGCTGATGGTTTTCCCATCGGCCAGGTTTCCCCTCAGGGTCGGGTTCTGGTCTGAGATCCTGAGACATAATACCTGCTTCTATCTGTGGCAGCCCTTGATCCTGACTCTTGGATACGTATCCCTCTGTCCCGCCTGCTGTTCCAGCTTGTTCCTGCAGCTGAACAGTCAGACTAGTCTTGCTCCAGCCTTCTTTGTTTTACAGCTCCGTTTTGCAGGATGGATCTTGCAACCCTCAGCTGAGTCTCCCCTTGCCAGCATTTACTGCATGAATCCTAAATTTAGCTTGTATTAGCTTTTCACTGGCCTAAGGTGCTGTAGTATCAGGGACAGCTGAGAGTCTGAACTCCTCTCCCTCCGTGGAAACTGAGTAAAAATATTGTGACTGAAAAGAGATCTGCAGTAAAAGCTCCTGATGCAAAATTTGAGATGTAATGCTTTTGAGACCTAAGGAGCTTACTCAGTTCCATCTGTTTCAGTCAAAGGGCACTGAGAAGCAGATAAAAAGATCTGACTCCTGTGAAAACGAGACACTTATCTGACCCAAGCTTTCCTTGACAAACAGAAATGATAATAAAACTGTATTTGCCATACATGCTTCTTGGGGCTTTCACAGATTTGACTGGGCTTAACTGAATCATGAAAGCCACTAAACATTTTCTTAATCTACTGCACTTAAAAGTCCCCAGATAGGCTGTTGCTTGCAGCAAAATGATCTGTCTGCTCTGAGCTACTCTTTTCTCTGCACTCCATAACCTTGGTGTAAGGAAAGGCAAGGCTGTGAATAGTCAGTGAATTCAGAAGTAATCAGGTAATGAGAATGAGTTAACATCCGTTCTGTCTCGAAATGCCTTCTGTTTAGGTCTTTTACACATTTCAAAACCTAAATTTTCATGCAAGCCGACAAAGAGAACTGTTTTAAGCTACTATCAATAGGATACTTCTGTCTCGATGAGCGGGAATGTTTAGGCTATACCCACTTTGTGGTTTTGCAAATATTGCTTGAAAAGGCAAAGAAAGGCTCTGAAAACCTGTGCTTGACTGTTCTTCAGGACTGAATTGCAGCATGACATCTTGCCTTAAGCTGCTTCAGCAGCAGCCTACAGTTGTCCACCCCCAGCTCAGAGCAGGCAGGGTGCTCGCTCTCAATTATGCTCTGTGCTTTGGTCCCTCATTCTTTACAGGAGGAAGCAATCTGTTACAGTCTATTCACACAGGATTACTTTTGCTATCTGGCCCAGATCTGCTGGCCAACAAGGCTGCGAATCCTGCTCCCACCACTCGTGCTGTGAACATCAATGCGTGTGATGAAGAGGGGAAGAAACCTCTGTGGAGTCACCGAGAGCTGTGGTGCCACTCTGCGGAACAGCAAAAATGTGACACAGTCTTGGAAAAAAATTGTAGCTGTCCTTTTTAAAGGACATAGTTGCTTTTTGTTTGTGATAGTCTCCTGTTTTGGTCAAAATGACTGACTCTTATTTGTACTGCCTATGCATTTGTACTGTAGGGAGGAGAAGCTGAAGCCGAGCATTGGCTGAGCTCTGAGATGATGTTTGTTGCATATCTTTATAAAAAGACCCTATAATTATGTCCTCACAGTGCTGATTTCAAGGAAAATGTGCTTTTAAAATATGCTATTTAATATCTTTAAAGCTTCTAAGCTCATGCATGTGTAGAAGTATTATTTTTTTTAGTGTACTAAAAGAACTCAAAATGGAAGGTTATTTATCTTTTTGAGGAAAAAGGGATTCTTTCCTTAGGATAAGTGGATTTTATCATTAAGCGATAGGAACTGATAAACAGGGGTGAAAATGGCTAGGACTGTGCAAAAAAGATATGTTTTCTAAAAATTTATTCAATGATTAGTGCCAATATTCCTCAAAACATATTCAAGGAGCTGTCAAATTAGCTGAATACCTAAGTCTTCAGTAAAAAAACCCTAAACCACTGAATAATTCTTTGATTAAAAATGTCAGAATTAATTCTAAAATGTTTCTAGCAAATGACATTAGTTCAGCTGTCTCGTAAAGTAAGACAATCAGAGCTTTTTCCATATCTTCTGAGGACAAAAACTGACTAATTCTGTAAATGGTTGCACAGATTTGGTTGTATTCCTTTGAGTTTGAACTGCATATTAAATTATGAATATTGTCATTCCTCTTGTAGTAGGGACTTGATATACTGTTAAAAAAGCTAAATAATTCATTCAATTAAATGCATGAAACAAAATCTCTAAGGCTGTGGACAAATACCAATTCATTTATGTTAATAGCAATATTTATGTGTTTATCACTAGACATAAGTAAAAATAAATATAAATTCCTAAGATCTACTGAGCCATTTTTCTTACAGATACAGGGAAATTGATACAGACACATTGTTGGGAATGGATATGATCTCTTTATTTGTTAATGCCAAATAAATAGCAACCTGCCTTTTAAAAAAATGTTCTTAACGAGAAGGACCACTCTCACTAATGTTCTGAGTTTATTAAAACAGTTTCTTACGTGGCCCTCTTGAGGCTGAACAGAGACTGAGGGAAGAAGAATAAAGTGCTTCTTTTGCTGTCTTCCACTCATTTTTTGGAATAAAATTCACATGAGTAAGAGGATACAGAGGGACTAGATGGGTTTAAGATGGAGTAAACTGTGGAAAACCCCTGATTCTTTACTTCTTGCAGTCTACTGTGGCCTAAGGATCCTGCAGGTTGACCTGGAGACCATTTTTCATTCTTTTTCCTCTCAGCAAAATCCTTTGAACAAAACTTTGAGGCTGTTTCTTTCTCTTTATTTTCTGCTGTAAGTTATTTCTCATAAAAAGGTGATAGAATGCAGAATGTTTCTCTTTCAGTGAGTGAGATAGTTCAAGATGTGACTTAGTTCAAGGGTCTAACTTATTTCTATCAGCCAAAAACAATCCCAGCCAAAGGAGCTGATGACAAATACGTGAGAAATCAAACATATTTGATGATAAGGACATAATGCCAGAAACCTTTCATTGACTTGGTTCATCCTTATTCATGAACAGAGATGAGTCACAATCAGGCACTGGTTTGAACTCAGTTCAGCTTTTTTATTTTGTTGCCCACCTCTATTTCTGTCGTATGGAATAATGATTTCCTAGCAGAATAATGAATTCAGTTTTTGTCTAGTAGTCTGGTTTTGAGTTTCTGATTTTTTAAATTTCCTCGGTTGAGTTTGTTTTTCTAAGGATGCATTTGCTCAGCAGAGAAATTGTCAGATTCAATAGTTGCAGTTTCTCGAAGCAGCTGAAAACAGACTATTGTAAAGGAAAATTACTGACCAATTTTGATGGGAAGGGCTGGTAAAAACACTCGTGTTGTCCATTCATGTAAAAGCATGGTTGAGGAATATCTTAGTGTTGAGTGAAGTGGTGCAAATTAGGCAGCTGATTTATACTTTGAAAAAATAATGCCATGCTGGAAACACTTGCAAGACCACTCATCTGTCATTGGCCTGACTCAATAAGAGAGTATTGCTCTCTCCAGAATGGCTCATTCTGCCCGACAAGGCCTGATTCAGTTTGTCCAAGTCAGTGTTAGTATATACATTTTCATAGTTAGGCTCTGACAGATCTGGTGCTGGAAAGAAAAGAGAATCCCAGAAGCCATCCATCTATAAACATGTGCCAAACCCATATTTTCTACAGATAGGTCCTATGTGAAATAACACATTAATTTTAGCACTTCTGAATGCCTTGATGAAAATTAGCTTGCACAATGAAAGTCAGTTTTCCTCCCCTGGCTCAACAGATGATGTTAATAGGAAATCTGTTTTCTGAATTAAAGACTTGGTGCAATGGAGGCCAGAAGCTGAAAGGCCAAATGTTGGATGGTACTGCTTTATCTAGGACAGCTGAATGGTTTTGAAAATCTGATTTTCAGAGCTGAAGGACTGCCAAAAGCTGGAGGTCTTTGCATGTTGCTCAGGCTCATTACTAAATTCAGGGATTGCAGAATCACACTCTCTCTTGAGCTCACTCGGTATAAAAACATCTGCACCCTTTTTTCCTCTCTAAAGGGACTTTGGCAAGTTGCTGAGCTTCAGCAGAAGCATAAGTCTTGCTCTAATTCCCTTTTCCATCACCATTTTAGCTGACCGGTAGTCAGTCACACCTGGGTGGAATGGAAAAAATCAAGGCTGGGATTCAATTTGGGTCCTCAATATAAATGGGTTTTTAAGAAACAATCAAATTACTCCTGTCTGCTTCAGGCACATTTACCTTTTTTTTTCTTATTATGTAAGAGAAATGACAACTTTTTCTGTCAAAAAGAAAAAAAATAGCATCAGATGAAGAGATGTTACCCTTTTTAGATTCCAGCATAACTGGTTTTCAATTATGTTCTCCTAAAATAGTTGGGCTATTGGTAATTAACACTATTACAAGTGTAATTTCAAACCATTTAGCACAATTTGTGGGGGCTATGTTTTATGATGGCTCACTTCCATTCTACAACAGGAAACTCTGGAACTGTTTATTTTTCTTGCTCTATTCATCACAGTTCATGCTTATACATCTATCAGAAAAAAACACCAAACCCCATGCTTATTTAGTAACATGAAGATGGACAACCAATGGGGCTTTTTTGTGGGAAAACGTGTAAACTGTTTTGTTTCATAAAGGACAGTATTAGCTGGAAATAAGATTTGCAGAAAGGAAAGGAGAAGAAAGAGCTGCAGCACTGCAAGTAAATGGTGTATTTTCAAATAAAGTTAGAATCATGAAATAAAAAAAGATGAGGCGATATCGCTTTCTAAGTCAGGAAAATAATCTGACCTTTAGGAAAGATATTCACACTATGCATTCTCAGGCCTTTTGATGCTTTGCTGATAAAATCAAAAGCTCTTTAGAGCAAATTAGAGTTATCTTGATTTTGAAACAATTGAAAAGAGAACAGTTAGGAGCAGTGATAAAACAGACTTTCACTCTCCCAACAAAGGCCTTAGTTGTTTGAACTACAGTCTTTATTCCTTTCCTCTGTTTCTTCTGACCCAGTATTATTTCTTCTTCATCCTGTATTTTTGCACTGCAGCTGAACAGAAAACTTTGCTGAATAGAACAGGGTTTGTTTGGGACCACAGCTTTGTATTTCTGAAGGGATTTGTAGGCAATCTTTATGAAGGCTGCTGTATTTTTGGAAGTCCTCTCACTTGCCTATTAAACACAGGGCTGAACAATAGTAATTACTGCACAAATACTAAGGTCCAAAAGTGGTACCATTCACTTCAATGAAGAGCTGCTGTGAAAGCACTTTTGAAAAATAACCCATGGTGACAAGGGCTGGGGAAGAAGAGAGAGAAACTGCAGTTCAAAGGGCTTTTTCTGAGGGAGCATAATTCATTCATGTGTGTACAAGATCCTTTTCCCTGTTGTTTGCATTTTCACTACAATAAAATAGGCCCATGGAAGTGCCTTGTGGGCAGAAAGTGAGTTCTTTAATGGAAAGGTTTATATGACTGAAATAAAGAATGGTTGTGAAACAGGGTATTGCTGGGAGGCTGGAAATGAGCTGGATCAGCTAAGAGGGGATCAGCTACATAAGGAGTTTAAGGGAGAATATTGACTATGGGATCAGAAGTAGAGAGTAGCAGCGCCCAACAGGAGACCTGAGAGATGTAGTCAGAGAGATGTCAAAAAGTGTCATTGAAGACACTTTTGAAGTGTCTTTTCTGAACTGGAGATTCCAGGGCTATCTTCTGTCAAAGTCCCTGTGCCAGTGCAATGACTGTAAGGGACCACCAAGGTATTCAGGCATGTGCTAATATAATCTCTATTTTGTTTGTAAATCCAGTATTGCTTTGGTGGAGGTGAGGCCTTGTAGTGGCATATTTTGATTGTTTGCAAGCAGTAGTTGTACACTGCAATGGAAAACCATGTATTAATTTATTTCTTTGTTTATGCTTCTGCTCTTTCAAGATGGCTGCAAACTATAGGCTGTTGATTTGTTGATTTTACTAAGCTTTTATCTTTTTTTTTTAATGAATGTTTTCTTGAAAAGTATCACTCTTGGTTTTGCTAAAAAAATTTTTTCTTTTCCCTTTAATTTATGGAGCACACTGTTGTTTTCTTTTAGATTATAAAAAGAATTAGTAAAGGAAGGATTAAAAAAGCAAAAGGAATGTGTGTTCTTTTGTCCCAAAATCATAGGAATGTAGAAGATAGGACATTTGATACTGTTTTCACTCATTCTAGCATTTCACATTTTGTCTTTCTTTCATACTCCATATCTAGTCCAAAGTTTTGTGTACATGCTAATACTGTCTCAAGACAGGGCCACTTGGTTCACTAGACCATGTCATCATTGATGGCATTCATGGCATTATGAAAAAGAAAAGAGTCAATGGCTTTGCTCACATTGCTTTTTAAGCTGGATAACTTTGTGGATCTGCTTTATCCATTTTTAGGCAGTGAAATAAAACCCATCAGAAATAAAAAAAAAAAGAAAAAGGTGCTAAATGGGAACCCTATTTATAACTAGATTTCTGCCATTCGGGTTGAAGACTCCATTCTCTTCCCTGGTGAGGTGTGGGTGTGCTAACCCAGCAGCTGAACCGGGTGAATGAGACTCTGATATTACAGGCACTTGGAAGAGATTTCCAGATTTCTAATGCACAAAAATAAAGCTGATGAGACTGTCATGACATAAACACTTAATTTCATTCTTAATACAAGCAGGAAATGAGAGCAAATTTCAGATGTATTTCTTGAATTACTGTGGTTTTCTAAGTGCCCTTGAAATGTGTTGCATGTAAACAAACATATCCTCTGGGTTGGATAACCAGGCTAACACATGCATTCTTGATCCTTCCAAAGAGTTTCTTGCCAATATAAAATTAAATTCTAAAGCCTAGGAAAAGCTTAAGAACATATAATTTCAACAGATCTGACCGGCTTTTTTTGGTTTTTTGGGTTTTTTTTGTTTTTTTTTTTTCATTTTTTACCAAAATGAGAAATGCTGTCTGAATTGTTTATGATTTTAAACTTGCTTGGAAAAAACACACAATTTTTAATTGAGGGTCAGTTTATTCAAACTCTAGTATGGGCGCACTCATCTTTACCCCAGGAACTCTTATCAGAGTTTGTGCTAAGCAGACAGCACCATACCAGAAACTCAGTTAACAGAGAACATTTTTATTTCAAGTATTTCATGAATGTAGATGTTTTCAACATTAGCTGGCAAAATCACTTCACATAAAATGTGCAACAATGCTACTACCTTCTCTAAACAAAAAAAGGTTGTTCTGTTTGCCTGTTAAGTCAGCTTTAGCTTTAGTATTAGAAATGTCATTCATTAAATGTCAAGCTAATTACTTGTAATATCAACCCTGAGAAGCAAACCTTTGTGGGTGCACTTCCAGAAGCCTTATTCTTCTCTATTCACAGTCTGTCTGGTACATTTCTAGTAAACAAAATGCATGTTTTTCCAATGATATGAAACTATTTGCTAAATACGTATCTTTGTTGAGAATATATGAGTGTTGCACAATACTTTAATGAAAGATAATGAAGAATCTATTTTTCATTTTAAATAACCAGGTTTTAAAATGTGGCTGTGATACACAACAAACGAGCTCTAGAAAATACTCCGTGTCTGGCAGTGACCAGTTCCACTTCTGTGGGTTAGCAGGGATTGGTTTTGTTGTTGCTGTTGAACCTGACACCAAAAGTACAATTACTGCTGATTCAATAGCTATTTCTATACCATGAATCATTGCATCTCACATTGGCTGCTTGGCACTGGAAGTGTGCTACCAGCAGTAACTGCACTATTAGGAAGAGTAACAGACCTCCTTTTGCTGAGAAAAAGAGGTTAGAGTAAAGAAAACAAATTTCAGTGTTCCAAATCCTTTGTCTGCAGCAACATGTAAATCAATAAAAATGAAGTGAAAGCACAAATTTCATAAACCAGTAGAAATAAAAGAAATGGATTGAGAACTTCTATACTATTTAGATTACAAAAAGAGAATTCTTGCATTTGAAAGCTTTTAACAAGCCCTGAGGTAGCCCAAGAATATATCTGCAAGAGAAAATGAAGATGAGCACTGTCATGGTGTGTTAGTTATATCTAGTTTACATAGGTAACCTAAAGTAAAATTGCAGCAGTCCAGAGGTGCTAGGATAGGGTGAAAGCTGGATTAGAAGTGACAAAGAGTGAAGCTAGGAGATGAAAGAGTTTGGGAACAGAAACAGTAATTTTTGCATAGGCAGCTGCTGTACCTACGTGTGGGTTTAGGCAGTTCCTGCCCCAGAAAGTTTGCATTCTTCACATCAAAAATGGTGAGTAAAACTTATGCATCCACAAAATAGACCAAAAACTGAAGATAAAACCTCAGACTTTAGTAATAATTTGGCATGTCAAAATGCAGCCTAAGCACCGGGTATTTTAGGAAAATCCATGAGGTTTTAGTTGTTGTATTTATTTATGTGGGAGTTAAGGTTGTAGGTTGCTCAAAATTCCATTAGATGAACAACTAAGTTTTTGGTATACTTTAAAAATTTCCACCAAACAGAACACAAATATCCTAATTCTGTTGACTTCAGCCCCTGGAGACTTTCAGAAAATACTTATTTCTTATTTCTTGTGCAGCCTTATTTAAAACAAATGTTATGAGAGTTGCAATCCAGACAGGGTGTTCATTCTCCTATTTTGATGTTTACATGAAACAACCTCATTTAAGATATCCTGGCAGTTTAAAAGCTATCAAAGTGGATGCAAACTTCAACCTCCTTCTATGACTGCTTTATATTTCTGGATTCTGGCTACTGTTTTTCCTGTTCACTCTTTAAAGTGCCCATTGACTGAGTTTATAGAAAAAAATGAAATTATTTGTATTAATTATCTAACACAAAGTTAGTAAACATACAAATAAACTATGAACCAATAATTCTATATTCTAGCTAATAATACCATAGATTAAAATGAATGTTCTTTTTAAAAAAGGGCATTAGCTAGCTGTGAATCTTCATCAACTTCTTTCTCTTCCCTCAATGCACTCCTTTTTGGAGTTAAATGGTAACTGGTAAAGAGGCTTTTGTGAGAAGCTTGGTTTAAACTCTGGCTTTTCTCACTGATTTATCAGATAACATAGATGTATCTTTTGTTGTATTCCTGCAACAGCCTTTGCCTTTAAACAGGTTAAAAGCACACCTGGCTGACCCTGCAGAAATCTTCTTTATGGGAAAGAGCTAGATGAAAAAGCCTGATGTAGAAATGGAACACGATGGAAGTTCAGAGGGAAGTTAATTTGGGACTGATAAAATCCAATAAGAGTCAGAAAACTTGGAAAGGTATATAAAAATATTAATTTACTTATTTTTTAAATTTGATTCTGATTCACTGGTGCCTGGAATTTCAAAGGGTTGTAAACATATTTTTTTTCCCCACCAATTTATTTTTGATATTGCTGATATTCATTAAGTTCTCAGGCTCCAAGGTAAGTAGTGTTGGGAAAAACATATTGCCAAGCTGTGGGAATATGCAATTGGAGCAGAGATCCTAATATACTGGTAACTCTGAATTTCTCTGCATTAAGATATTTACTTGTGATCAGTACACTGCTCCTTTATCTTTCATACCTAAGTGTCTCAGATATTTTTCAAATATAATTTCTCATCTTAGAGGAGGAATTAATGCCAATACAGGCAATAGCCAACATTCTGAAGTACGTCCTAAATGTTCAAGGTTTTTAGAAGTGACTCAAATAACTGAACTTTTCAGTGGATTCCCCGAGTTATGCACTTGCAGACAGAGTTAGAAGTTGTAAAATCCCTCCTACTAAACAGAATTGTGCTTAACCAAACAAATAAAAAAGTGCAATAGAATGATAAAGCTTTAAATCCTGTTCTTCCTCGCATGTAGAGGCTTAACGCAATTTATCTCCATGATTCCTAATGGTATGGTGGGACTGCTCTGAAATATAGAGCAGAATTTTCTGTGGTGTGGTGTTGTTTGTTTGTTTTTGCAAATATATTCTAGGATGTTATTCAGTCCTAAGTAACTCAGTAGTTAGGGAACTCATCTCTCCTGGTAGCAGCCGTAAGACTCCCATCAGTTCCCTTCAGAAATTACAATTAGGCTGCATTAGAGAGAATGTTGAATCTAACAGTCAATGAAGGAAAATCCTACACTGGCAGAGGTTGCAGAAGGCATCTGACAGTAGGAAAATTGATGAGCATGGCCTGAGCCTTAAGCATTTTATCACAGAATTCTTTACATGGTCATTTTTCCCTAGCGTTTTTCATCTTTTAACATTAGTGGAATACGTGACAGAATTTTTTGTTGCGCTTGGGTAGAAGGCTGAGCTCTCATGTGCTATTAAATATAAGTGCTGTGAGCAGTAGAAAAAGAGAAAGTATATTATACCAAATGCAGAAAGAATTAATGAAGCTTCTTCATAAGTAACCAGTCCAGCCTCATCAGAAGTATTGTGCAGTCCTGGTCACAGCATTCCAAAAGCATGTGACAGAAAGAGGGTGGCTTGTTTGAAGTCCAAAGCCTTGACAAAATTTACCTGGACAAAGCTTCTAAAAAAGAGTATTGACTATAGTACTAAAAAGGACATTTAAACAGGTACCTATGGCTCAGTGTCGTGGTTTCACCCCAGCCAGCAGCTCACTCACTCCCCGTGCTGGGATGGGGGAGAGAATCAAAAGAGTTCAAATAAATAATGTGGATTAATTTGGATAAATGACATATTTTCGTACCTTTGTAGTAATTTTAGCAAATATTTTATGAAAAATACTGAACGGTGCAGAGATTACAAATTCTCAAATTTGTAGAGTTAAAATGAGGTAAAGCTCAGAAAACAACAGAAAAATTTAACAAAACTTAATGCATTTTCTACACAATGTTTAGAAACTTTATTATTTTGAGGTAAGATTAAATGTTAAGAGCAATTTAAAGTAGAAAGCAGCTGGTGGAAGTAATTTACCTACTAAAAGTTTTCTGTTTGATCTTAGAGCTGCATAAATCCTATTATTTAATAAAATTACTGTAAACATAATTTAGCTTGTTTGAAAACACTTGTGAAGACTGAAGGGTTTGCAAGAAAAAAATTGGAAATTTTATTTTCTATTTAAATAGTTTTTTTGTTCTCAAAACGTAAATGTCTAACTTTGTCTAGCTTTGATAGCGTGGAAGTCCTGGGGAGCCTAGATAAAAGAGGTTACCTCTTGCCTAGAGAGGCACCTGATCATTAAGTCTAAACTAAAACTCCATTTTTTATTTCTTTGAAGTATGTTATTTCTAATCTGACATCAAAATGCCTGACCTTAATCTTTCATTAAATAAAGACTTTCTTGATTTTAATTTTGTTTGATGTTAAGGATGAGATAAGCACAGAATGCTACTTCCATGGAAGGAGCAAAGTGTCATGAGCAGACATTGCTGAGAAGCTACATCCCAGGGTGAGTTTGTGGAATTTTGGGAGTCAGAGTATCTCCTGCTACACTGCAAACACTTGCATCAGGACAGGGACTGACTTTACTGTGCAGTGCTTATTGAGAAGTGTTTTTAGCAAATATAAGCCACCACTTACTCGACAGGAAGCAAATGACTGAGAAATGTGTGCTGACTTTAGGCAAATTTTGAAGGTCTACAGCTGAAATATTCCCACCTCCCCCACCCTGAAATGAATTTTAATGGCATTTTTGTCAAATAGAATTTCTCAGATCTAGGGTAGTATTTGCTGGGGGGGGCAAGAGGAGAAAACCAGAAATTCAAACCCTCTCAGGAAACCAAGCATTTGGGGGGTTTTGTGCAGGGTGTTGAAAAAGTGAGGTTGAAATCTCTTTGCTTATCCATTCAAGGCATTTTATTCTATATCCATTTCCAGTGCCACGAGTGGTGGCCTTTGCCACCATTGTAGAATCTCTTGATTTTGTTCTGCGGCAAACCAAAACTGAACTTCAAAATCTTGAAATTCCATGTGAAGTTATGAGTGAATCTATAACGGACACATTATTCAGAGGCATGACAGTACTCTTCATTTGTGTAGTTAAATGCCTGAAAGAGCATTTGATGGCAAGCCTGTACTGCCAATGAAGTTACATTGTTTTCACATCTGAACCCAGTGCACATTCTTTTAATTACTTTCAACTCCAACTCAGCTGTTTACAGCACCCATCTTCCTAGTAGGTAAATTACCATGCAAACTTTTATGTTTGCATCATGGCATTTCTATGTCATTAAAGCCAGCTAAAAAGCGTGAGCTACCAAGAAGAAAAGGTAACCTGGATTAAAATGTAGACAAGAAGTGGGGAAGAAGAAATAGGAAAGCATGTCATGCACAAAGACATCTTTGTTACTGAGTGTTTCATGTGAAAGAAAATCACCTTGCGGAGTATTTCCATGTCTGATTGCATTTCCTTTAATGAGAAAAGGCAACAGATATCACGTAGCTTGTGAATCTGGATGAAACAGTGAGTGTGCTCAGAAGATGCCTGTAGCTTTGCTTGCATCTACACACGAGGGGCATTGTTGTTTCAGAATAACTTTCATGTATTTCCTGTAAAATTAACAGAAACAAAAATGTGAGAATGGCTCGTTAAACTTTAAATATGCTTCATAAAATCTTTCCCCGAAAGACACATGAGGAGGAATAGGTTACAGACAAGGCGTTCCATTGCTGGAATGCCATTATTTTGAATTATTGATTTATTTTCTCTGGGATGAGACAGAATATATCTATGGTGTTTTAAGAGCTGAGATAGCTTTGTTTGCTTGTGATTTGCACTTTAGTAGGATTTTGCACTTGACCTAAAACAGGAGATCATTATTTAAATCAAAACTCTTTGAAAGCTAGCTGTGAATTACCCATTTCTGCATCATGATTCAAGGCTGATAAAGAGTTCTAGTGTTTATCATGCAAAGTGCTTCCATAGTTCAAATTCACCAGTTTAGACAGTATCACACAATAATCTGAATTGAGCAAAATATGAAACATCTTTTCCCCTCTATCATCTCTGACTCACAAGAGAATGATCAGCTTCTATTCTTCCCATTGATGAATGATGCCACTTTCAATATTCCAGCATGGAATTGCAGGTGATTTTTTTTCTGTGTTACCTTGTAGCCTTGGGAGAAACACTTTGTAGATGGTCCAAACCAACCTCTTTAATGTACTTTATGCTCATTCTTAAGGTTAACATTTACCACACTGTGTGCTCTAAAGTAACAACTATTAAGCTCCTGGTGTACTGTGACAGCTTTGTGTCATGTCAATTGAATCCACTTCGTCGTTTCCTTGTATTATTTTATCTGTCTGTGTTCTGTGATTCTGTTGTCTCTTGATCTTTGCAGCAGTTGTGAATTTTCTGGGATAGTAATTGTTCTATACTTTATATATTCAGGCCGTGTCCAGCATTATGGGACACTGAGAGCAACATTAGGGTCCTTAGTTTCTGTGGCAAGGTACCAGTAACTATAATAGATGAGTGGAATTTTTTTCTCTGATTGAAAGCTAGTCATCTCTTCCAGTTTTTCATATAACTCTCAGTCCAATTCCTGGGCTGTAGTGATGTCTGGTTGGTAGGTTTTTTTTCTTTTTCTTTGGTGTGGGGTTTTTTGTTTTGTTTTTAATAATCTTTGTGACAGAAGTCTTAATAGTCTTTTGAGTAATCAGATTCCTGCATTTCAGCTTCTCCCCAGTTTCAGAAGTCTTTAAAATATTGCTCTCCGAAATTGCTGTAAATTTTTAAGTTCCACTTTGAGTAATTTTCTATTCTTTTTGTAGATTAATGTAATTATTATACTCATATATAACCTGTCTGAGTAAGAAAATTTAAGATAGTCTTGGACCCCGTACAAAAGAGGAAGCAAACTGGCAGAACTAGAATAGAATAAATTAGTTTGCTATCCCTGGTTCTGGAGCAGTTTTCCATGCAGACATTATACTTAAATGAAAGTTACTTTTATTCCAGAATAATTATTCTGCTCACAAAGCAGCACCGGCTAGGAGACAAAGCTGAGACTTCTAACACTTGGTAAGTTTATCTCTGAATTCCTGCTGTGCAGATGGCACAGTGGGCTGGTGAGCAGCAGGACTGGGAAACAGTAGAGGAGTTGGCAGGTTGGGGAGGAAGATAACAGGTGGCTTGTGAAGTGGAAGCAAGGTCTTTATCATAGGCCACTGTTGTCTCCAGCAGAATTAGGCTGGGAATTCAAAGGGGGGAGGTGGCCCCACATGAAAGGGTATCCAATCCACTGGACCACATACTGGAGACTCGAAAAGTAGTCTGGGAAGACAGTGGAAGGAATTGTGAACTTTTGGATGGCCATGGGTAAAAATTGGAAATCTAGAGGGAGGAATGGTTGTTCGAAGAGTCACTACACACTTAGAGGGGTGGTGGGCCAGCACAAATAGAGGACTGTGGAAGAAATATGCTGTATGAGGTCTTCAGCTAGATGGTTTGCTGCCTTCTTCTTTTTTGTCTCTCTCAGCAACCTTATCAGAGTACAGATTGCTGTTAGAGCCAATTAAATTCCTTTTGCAAGTGGGAGGCAGGAGACTGAACTCAATTGGCAAGTGGCTCATCCTGGTGTAAGTGGGAACAGCGCATTCCAGGTTAAACACATGCTTCACTGCACTGCTTTACATGGAAGATTCTGAGGAGATAAAGCCATTTGACTCCTTTGTTACAGCAGAGTATCAAATAGCCTGGCAGTGCAAATTATAAAGGACCTTTGCATGTGTTTCTCAACTCCCACTTTTCAGGGGTTGACAATATGGTTTTCCTCATTTTTAAAGGAAGACATACTTCAAGTTATGTGGTCAGCTTTGAGAAAGCAAGGTACAATGTACTTTATTTAAGAAAGAATGCTTCAGAAAGTAAGGTGAAAATTACTTTTCACTCAGCTGTATTAAGTCTTATGTGTGGCAATCTGGTGATTGAAGGTTTATCCTATCAAAATGTTCATTTTTGAAACAAACATTATTTTTATGTGTTTGAAACTTGGGTCATGAATATCAGAGATATTCAGAGATATGGCCCATGCTGGTCACTTGCATAGCAGGATT
Source organism: Aleadryas rufinucha (assembly GCA_013397815.1). Taxonomy (NCBI): domain Eukaryota; kingdom Metazoa; phylum Chordata; class Aves; order Passeriformes; genus Aleadryas; species Aleadryas rufinucha. Next base: position 1,076,339 of record VZTH01014758.1, on the reverse strand, counting down.
TTAGTTTCTATTGTCAGCTCATAATCAGAACCACACTGATTCTGATCACAGTTGGAGGATCTAAGACTGCCTCAGACAATGTCTTCACAGCATTTGGGAAATTTCATATGAATTACTAAGATACTCAGTAACTCTCTCTGTTACTTCATGTGTCTATCCTTTCCTGAATTCATACTTTTAAGCCCAGACGTGCAAAAGTCACTTACTGTAGTTTTGGATCTTTGCCCAGAAAGTAATTTTTGGAGAATGACTCTTGAGGTTTTATGCAGATCATATGCCTACTGCACCTCTATGTCCACTCTTTTCTCATGTTTTTTTTCCTCAGACAGCTGGTGTTAACATCCAGACTTCATTAAATTACTAGTCACATCTCACTTGCACAAGAAGCATGATTTCATCTTCATATTAAATTATGGAGGGTGACTTTATGAGGCATTGTCTTGGCTTTAGACCACATGAACCAAAATGTAGATAATCTTTCAGCATGTACCTTACATGGCTGACAGGGTTTCCAAAAAGATGAATGGGGTTGATAAAATGATAGGCTTCAGCCACTCTGGTTCTAGGAGGAGCAATATCAGGACTCAAATCCCTAGATCACAACCAGAAGCAAAAACCAATATATATAGGTAGCTAATATAAAAGCCAACTAAATAGGACAGGACTACTCAGTGGTGACACAGAACTTATTAAATAAATGACCCAAGAATTATGCACCTATAAAATGAGGTACTAAATAGGGCTATTCCTGAGCACCTGCATGCATTTTAGCTCTCCCACCAGATAACAGCAGTGCCTGATGATCCTAAAATATACAAGGTTTTGGAGAGCCAGGTCTTCTATTTGCAATAGCAATTGCTTGAATTGCATGGTTGGCTTCCTGAGAAGAATGTTTTTCTCTAACAGTTGAGTAACTCATACCTCCCTGCTGGAAATCTGCAATACATGTCAGGGCACTGACTTGCAACCTTTAAAACCTGCATTCTTTGATTAAAAAAATGATAATCAGGCTCTAGAATTCAGACTCAGTGGGTAAACTTGCTAATGGAATGCTTGAAAGAAAGGTTTAGTTGTAGTTGCAATGTAGTTGCCTACATTAGTCTAGCATGTACACATCTGACTTTTTATAACAAAATCATGTTATTTGTTCATCAAGACATGCTGGTAATTGGAAAAGTAATGAAAATGTTTCATGGAGAGAGCCGGTCTATGTATGCACACCTGAATGAGCCCTGAATTTTGCATTTTCACACAGGCAGGAGCTTAAAATGAACGTTTAATTGTATGAAACTGCTAACCCTAAGGAGTACAAAACACAGTAGGAGGTTGGGTATGGAAAGGAAAAGAACTTAGGTCTGAACAGAAAACATCACCGTGTCTTATGTCCCTCGAGGTAGTGTGGCTGTGCTACAGTCACAAGTTAGTGACAAAATACAATGTGCCCATCATACTGTCCTAAAAAGAAAAGAAATCTAGGAGGTAGTGTATGGAATTGCCAGAGGTGTGGGATAGTTTCTGCCATAAAACAGACTAGATAAGCTGGGAATAATCAGGTAGGAAAATGATTAAAAGAATAATGGATCTCATATACCATTTTACCATCCATTGATGACAACAGAGGTAATGTATCAGGATATCAGGTATCCATTCTTTAACATATTTTGTTTTGTGCTGTGTTTCAGGAACACAAGAATTAAAATGTCAAGGATGTGCTTCAATTATATACTGGGTTATTTTGGTTTTTTTTTTCTCTCCCAGTTTTTTTTATAGATGATGTATGCTTCTTAAGAGGTAGCTAGACCAAAAATACACCACAGCTAAAGCTAAACACCCCAATCTATAAAATTATAGCAGATGTTTGTGGGGTCTGTGTTTTCATAATTCATTAAATGGAAACACTGTTAGAATTATTGGGTAGCAGGACAGAGAGTAGTCATTGAGGAGATGGAAAGAAGTAAGCAACATTTTCCTTTTTTGAACCTTCAGTTCAAAACCATTGAAGTTTAAAGCAAAGTATTGCTATGTTCATCGCTAGCATTTGTGGTTACTGATTAAGTAGATTTATTTCTCTGAATATTTTTTAATCCTGTCTAAATTTGGAAGCTTTTAAAATATATGTAGAGTTCTTGAAATATATGGCAGTTATGAGCTGTCTAAGATTTTACATATCTAATTCACGAGGTCTTTCTTCTGTCTTTCCAGATTACAGTAGTCTTCCAAGCCAACCAAAAGTAAAGCTCTGCATCAAATGCTAAGTCAGAAAGGAGGAATATGAGGTACAGATGAAACTGAAGTCATTGTTTTTAAACTTATTTTTCAATATTTTTCTTTTGGTAATTCATATTGAAAACTGACAGAGGAATTAGAAAGCATAAGCAGGCCGTAGTCATGCATTTACGCTGTTTCCAAGTAGAACCCTCAGATTCACAATGTCATTAAGTTGCAAACTTCAGAATGATGATTCTGAATTCTTCTGTGTGATGAGTGAGGTCTGTTTCTTTGATGTGCATATTAATCTCCCTTTAACATCACTGCAGCCTTAGGAAATCAGGCAAGTTTTAGTATCGGGTCCTGAGACCAACTAAACTGGTCCCACTGAGGTTTGGATCGGTGTCTACAACTGGAAGAAAAAGCCGTTGTTGTTCTTGTCATTACTGCTTGTCCTTATGCCTCCATTTTGTTTTACTGTCATATTTTAATCTTCTGTGTGCATCCCCAGTGAATAATTTGGAATGTATGTTTGAGTTTAAGCAGTGTTTCATCCCCTTATTAATTTATGTCTGCATGAATTGTAATTAGCTGGTCATCAACATTCTACTCAGCCATACATTGATTATGTATATGCATATCTTCAGATTTTATTTGTAAAGTGATAATTTCTGGAATGAGAACATACTGACACTTATGAGTAATCACTGGGATGCAGTTCAGCACTCCATCTGTATTCAGCAAAATACTTAAGCATACGCTTAATTTTAACTTTAGCTCAGGTAAGCATGAGATTGCCTCCATCCAAATTCAGCATAGCATTTTAAGTATGTGCCTAACTTTAAACATATCCTTAAATCCTACTAAAGCTAAAATCAAACACATCCTTAAGTGTCTTCATGAATATGGATAACTACTGAATGAGGTTTGATGAAACGAACTCTGTTGGCCATTAAATAACAAGAAATGCCTGGCCACGATTCCATTAATGTCCTACAGGCAGGGAAGATACAACAGAAAAATAAAACATTTTTTTTTGTGTCTTGAAATTCTAGAAGCTAAACTGTGTATTGTTTAAGGTAAAGTATTTTGCAGGCTGTGAGAGGTCTTTCTAACCCTCAAAAGAACTGTATCCATAGGATGTCAAGGCTTTATTCTCAGTGTTTCATTAAGTTCAGAATGTTCAATAAAATTCTCATTCTTTAAACAAGACATTTCAAATAATGCAACCAAATTTGTGCAAAATTACAAATGATAATGAGAGTGCAGGGGTCACAGATGCTTGCAAAAGAAAATGTGTATACAGGTGTCATGGATGTTACCGCTTACAGAAGGTTTTCTGTGATTTTCTTTTATTTTCACTGCTGATGTGTTTGATTCAGATCCCCATTCTTCATTTCAGTCCATTTTCACTTTTGCTGCTTCAACCTCTAACAGTCTTTCTGCACTATTTATGTGAAAAGCTCTTTGCATTTTTATTTCAGATCCTCTCCTATTGCAGTTCATGAAGTCTTTCAACAGTAGGCTGTTAATCCTTTGCAGATTAATACGATTTCAGTGATAATCCTTTCATTTGTTGAATTTTTAAGACATATAATCATTAAAGAAAGTGCTAGACAGATTTTCCATTAAAGCAGTTCGAAGCAGGTGGTATGTCTTTAATGTATGTCGGTAGCACTTTATGTTGCTCATTTATAAAATTAAATTTGCAGATGAAGAGAATAAGTCTAGAATTAGTTATTGGTCTTTTCCCTTTGGTATCACAGTTCAAACCCAGTCAAGAAAAAATTATTCAGGAGTTTGCAGATAAACCAGGGTTAGAATATGTGTTTGAATGCTCTTTTCACAACTCCATCTCTAATTTTCATTGAGAGTAAGGGTCAGCTTGGCTTCTGTCCTGATACTGCCAAGCATTAAGTTAAATACATGCAGAAAAAAAGAGTAAAGTTTAAATGTGAGTTTTGCCTTCAGGTAGGCCATAGGATGTAAATGGTATTTGGGAGTTATTAAACTCTCTGTACAAGGCTAATTCTTATCTTCATTGAAGTTAAGCTTATGACTGAAATACTCTTCTCCAGATGGAACTGAAGTTTATAATTATCTCTCAATAATGACACACATAAATCTTGTACCATTAGAGGTTTTGACTTTCTGTTGATTCCCAGCTCATTGTCCATGACTGTCCTTGTCAACCAAATTCTTTATCCTATTTTTTGCCTTCTTTTCCCCCTGGTTTTCCCCTTCTTTTTAGCACACTGATGAAATGATAGACAGGGAGAGCAGGCACGGGTATTAAAATACAGTGATACTGAGTAGTCTTGTAAGCCCCATTTTAATTAAACCCTCAGAAGCGATGCTTCCAAGCTAGTAGACAAACAGCAGAAATGCTGGAGATCTGAAAAACGTTCAAAGTTCATTAAAACCTCAGTTTAAACAAATAGATGGAAGGTATAGCCTGCCATAGTAGGATGAATTTTGCTTTTATATGCTGAAAACTCAGAGGTACTTTAGGCAGGGGGGAAAGGAAGACACCACAACGCTTTAAGAAAATCAGGTCCTGAACTTGGCAAACCTTTAGCTGATTTTGTCACATATTTGCAGCTTTAAAATGATTTGGCCTTTGCAACAGCCAAAATAACTGTCCTTTAATCACTTCCAACCTATTAACAGATGGGCAAACAGCTTTTATAAATGGGGCATACAAAATACTCCAATATCAGCCAAAACTAATTAGTAGCATTATCTGAACTGAAATTTTTAAGTGATGGAATATACATCAATGCAGATAAATTGATAGAAATTCCTTTTCAAACATCATGCTTGGTATTTGTTCTGCTTTAGTATATTCTAAACACTTACTAAACAAAAAGCATTTTTTTTCCTGTTTAGCTATCTTCTTCCATTTAAACAACACATTTTCCTGTAAAAGTTCTCATTAGAGATAGTGTAACTGAGAGAAATTACATTAAGCAAAAGGTAGTTTAGAATACATTTTTTGTGGCATATTAGAGAAAGAGTAGTGTAACTTGAATACAACCTTAAAATTAATTAATCTTAAAGAACAGCACAAAATACTGATATCAGACATTATTTATACAGCAGTGCCAGAGCATATTAAATATATCTTTGCACTGCACTATTAATCAGAATATGTAAATTGCATGAAATTAAATTGTGATATTATACAAAAAAAATTGCCCTATGTATAATTCAGTAGGAAGAGCCATTCAGTGCATTCCCATCAGATCTGCAGCATGAATTTGATTTTACAAAGACATCTGTAGTGCAGACAGCTGCTGTACCTAAGTGAGGGTTTGATTGTACACTTGATCTTTCAAACAGCCACTTGTCCATATCTTTCACATACATTTTTTTATCATGGATCTGCAGAAGAATGTAATGGTAACTTAATTGGAACTGTTCTGCAATACATTTTCATTAAATAAAAGAAATAATTAAATGTGCTGATTTTCAGAAGACTTTCTCTCCTTCTGTCCAAGTACCCTGCCTTCCTCAAATAATCTATCTCTTCCTCAACTTACATATTGGTTTTAGGATTTTGTTTGAAGAGTGAAACTTTAAGTTTTACTGAAATAAATCTGAAAACAATGTTATGACAACGTTTCAAGCTTTTCTTCCTGCAAGACAGCACAATGGGCCCTGCTCTCCTGACACAAACAATTGCCTTGGATAAATTTTTCTCAAAATTTGGCAAAAAAGAATCTACAGAAATGCTGTGTGTACTCTATATACCCATGTAGATAATCAGTCAGGTAGTTCCTTTATTGTTCATGTCACATAATGTTGTTCCTTGGTCTTTGAAGACAGTGAGTTTGATCAGTCCAGAGATGTAGCCCTTGAATGCTTGGCACCTTCTCCTGTCTTAGAGCAGATATACAGCACCTGGAGCTCACTAGGCTTGTCTAGAATTGTGGTGATGGGTATTCCCTGTGTAGCCTAGGAGACTGCAATTTCCTTGAAATCTTACTTTAAATTAAAATGTTGTTCTTCTCTGATGGAATCTCTGGGGAAAATGGTAAATGCACAGTCTGTAGATATGGAGCTGAATTAAGCTGGAAGGGAGTTCAGCTCCTTGTTCAGTGAGAAAGGTTAGAGGGTCTACTGGATTGTAAGTGAATGATGAAATTGTGGTCCCATATTGTGAGGTTATATGGAATACTTGGAAGATTTTTTAGCTAGTAGAGAGATCAAGATTGATGGAACAGATTTGTCTTTGTGGCATAGAGGAGAGTGATGAATAAGTGCAAATGGTATTTTTTAATTTATAAGAAGGGGGTCTGATGAGAAATCCTGCAGGCTTTTGGTTACATGGAGAAAGTGCTGTAGAATACCAGAAAATAATCAGTTTCAAATGAAATCCATCACCTAAGTAATTTTCTTTTTAAAAAACTCAATATATTATAAACTAAAAAAGAAAGAAAGAGAGAAACAAACAAAATTTCCAAAAGGCAGTATTTTGAGACAATATTTTGACAATACCCAGATCTCCATTTCTCAAGAATTTTATCTTGCTAGCACCTTGCTTAACAAAGACCAGGGATAAAACTACATTTTTCTCTTAATTCAAAGCTATTTCAAGCAGATTGGTTTAGTCTTGGCACAATCTGGATGTGTTAAGTAAAATTACAACTAACTTCATGCACACAGCTACTCATGACCTTAAGTATAAAATGACTACTTCTATTCACAATTGTACCTTCAGGAAAAAAAGAAAATCTAAATGCCTTTGATGAAAAATCCTCAGCTATGGTTTAGTTTACATTTCTGCCAGTTACACTGTTTGAAATGCAAAATCTAACATTTTTTGTTATTTATCATATGTATTGTGATCATTTCCTCAGCTGGGGCATAGTCAGGTAATCACATAGGAGGACTGTTTGAGATGAAACTTCAGAGAGTTCCTTTCTAGTCATTGTGTATCAAGATAAAATTGAGAGCTTTCAGGGCTTTAAAATTACTTTTAGTAATTTTACTCTAGCAAATACATGTATAGTCCAGGATATTGAATATCCTCACTTTTCTGGTATTTCTGTTATCTTGTTTTGACAGGAAAATCTCCAATACAGCATTTCCTGCTGTGTTCTTATGAAAAGGATTGGTTTCAATACATTTCTCGTCTCCTAAAATCTTTCTTTTTTTTTTTTTTTCAGTGTGTGTGTGAAATTTCCTGGCAAGTGTAATGAATACACATTAATAAAATCCGTGAAAGTTTGCATTCATATGGAAGAGACATTTAAAGCTTTCACTGTCTTTCAGCTATAACTTCTATTACCAGTTCAGTTGTAAGAGCTGGCAGGTAAAATATTTCTTTAGTCTTACTCAAATTACAGTGTATTTGCACACAAAAATATGATTTCCATGTTTTGTAAAAAACCCCAGGAACAAAACCAAAGCCGTACAGTTGAACAGGAATTCAAAATGTTAACAATTTTGAAAATAACTTAATCCTTATAGTTTGCAAAGCCATGGGCATTGTGCAGATCTACCCAGCTGCAGCAGAACACTTGGCAAGAAGATTTGGATGCTAATTCTGTAATTGTAGATGGTAAATGACCAAGAGCTCCTTTTCAATCTTTTCAAGCTATTCATGTAAATAAGAGGATTCTACATGATTCTGTAATTGTTTTAGGTGCACATTACAATTTGCCTTGTAGAGTTTTCATCCATTGTCCATCAAACTGAAAAAATGAATCTGCTGTCTATTAACTTCTAGTGACAAACACCTTGACCTTCAAACTCAGAAGAAAAAACTTACTCACTTGGAAGTCTTTGCAGCTTCTTGAGATAGTAGAAAGCATCAATAGAGAAGTGCTTAAAGCTGTCATTTGCATTCAAAGATTCATGAGAGGGTGGTTTGAACACAGCACATTCAAGAGAGTAAAGATTAAGGTATTATCTTGATTGTTTAATTCATTCAGCACTTACATTTTAGTAGTGTCAGAATTCTTGATTACTGTTATTTTGCTGTTAAAAAACCCCATGCTCAGCTAGTCTGACTGTCATGGCTGTTCTGCACCTTCAAGGTTAGGGAGAATTCATTGATAGTGAGTGCTGTGCTGGTGCCCATTCCCATCACTTCATCTTCAGAAGGCTCTGTATCAGTTTTTAGAAGAGAATGCCCCATGTGACACTTGATCCCTCTGCCTCCAGAGAGTCTTGGTGTGCCTGCATATTGTACTGTTAATGCTGGGGCTTGCAGCTTTTCAGGTAGAGAAACAGCCTGTAACTAACAGAATGTTTATTGCACTCTTCTTCTCCCACTTTTTTTTACATCTCAATTGCTAAAAAAAAAAATCGTGTATTTGATAGAATAGAAATACATATAAGTAGAGACATGGGCTGCTTCTCCTGATACATAAGCAGAGAAGTGTTAAAAGAAGAGGAAATAGTTGACTGATACAAAACCTGCCTGTTCTTTAGCTCCAAGTGCTCTACTCACTCCCATCTGCATTCTTCTGAATATTTTTGTTTGTGTCATCTTTATCACCTCAAGGATTATATGAAGATAATAAGGAAAATAAAAAGCAGTTTGGACTGCAAGGTTTGATCTAAACTTCCTTTTTGTCTCATCCTTTGCTCTTCAAATTCCTCTTCCAGGATAAGAGGTGGCCATCTCATCACAGAATATGATCAAGATTAGTCACGTGTGTACACTAGAAAATAGCTTCCCTCATGGGAAAAAAACTGAGAAAAAGAGAATTGGTATGATATTTCAACCATGCATCCAAACACAGCACTGCAAGTTGGACTTAGGTGACCATTTTTTCATACCTAAGAGTTAGAAATGTACTGAATTTTTTTTTATCCTCTTCTTTAAAAAGATATTTCAGAGAAATAAAAATGTACCACCCATTAAATAAGATGTTGCAGCCCAAAGTATTTTTTTTTTTGCTGTCTTTTCTTTATGGTCTTCAAAGATTAGAGTACAAACTCAGCCTTAGAAGGCAGATGCTGTTTTTCTGAAATGTTAAAGTGACATTAATTTTCTCTGCTTTGAAGACAGAAAGAAACATATTATAGATGCTCATGCACGACATGGAGTGTAACATGGTCTAGTGGTGTTAACCCTTACAAGAAATCTGAAGGTTTTGGTAATCAATAGTACATCAGCAAGACTGGTAACCTCTGCCTCTCAAGGAGAAAGGTTTGCAGAATCTCCCCAAATCTGCAAAAATCTGTGAGTTAGAGGTAGACTACCTGAAATGTTTTGTGGACATGAAGGTATAGGAGACTGTGAAGCTTTTCTTATTTTTATTTTGTACTTTTTCCTTCCTGAGCAGTACAAAATAAATCATACAACATCTATCTCTGAGTTAGTCTCCTTGACTGAAGCTATATTATTTAATACATTAAATTTCTCAAGAAAATGATTGTTAGTCTAGTGCTATAGTTCTCCTTGTTTATTTATTTATTTTTAAGACCTGTGGAAAGGCATCTATGGGCATTTCCATTGCTGGGGAAAATTTCTTCCACTCTGAATTTTCCTCTTGGCTTTTACCCTGAGGGGAGAGGTTTCATATACTGATTTAGGTTGAGTGTATCTGCCAGGTGAAAAAAGGAGCATTAACCACTATAATTTCTTCACTTGCCTCAACCTCTTTCTACCAGCTCTGCTGACCATCACCTTTTCATATTGAGAGATTCTAATAAGGGGAAGAGATGTGTTTCAGCACAGCTGTTCTCCTTTTCATCAGCAAGGATGATGCATGACTTTCCCTTCAGTGCAGGAGTAAGTCAGGAGCAAAGTACCCCATCATGTAACCTCTGCATAGGCCTATGTTTTCATGCAAAGCATTTCAAGCATGCTAACTTGGTTTTGAAGAAGTAGTTATACAAAAAGAGAAAATACTTTTTGAAGAAAATATTTCTAAAAAAACCCCTAAGTGCCTTACACCTTATTGTAAAGATGTATCTGACAAAAGCTTTTCTTTTTCAGTTTGTGAAACCATGTTTTCCCAGAGAGAATTTGACAAAAAGATGGACAGAAATGATCTGTCTGAAGTTTTGAGATACTGTGGATACTCAGTACTTCCTAGTGGAATACAGTATGTCCTCCAGCTGGCCTGTTCAGATAAGTGGTTCCTTGTAAATACTTTACAGTGGTACAAAATTTTCACCTGCAGGTGCTGCAGGCATTGGGCTTTTTGCTTGTTTGTTTTTTTTTCTTTTTCCTTGCATGAATAAGAAACTACTACACTTAGAAGTATAGTCAGGACAAACTTTACCTGATGCTGATGATCTTTTTCAAAATTGAGCATTTTATTATTATACTTGAAATAAAGTACATATTTTCAGAATTCCGTTGTGTCTGAATGCTGTAATATAATCCCATACTATTTATAAATATACTTAAGAGGGTGCAGAGCAATTTTGTGGCAGGTCTGCACTTGCAGGTGTCTCCAGGCAAACATTAACCCCTTTGTACATTCAGTGGTGTTTGTGGTGTTTGCCTTCCAACACCCTTAAACGGCTCAGTGCAGGAAACTTTCAGAAACATTCAGAGATGAAAACATTCTTAGATGACAGTTTGTAAATAAAGCAGGATGTGGGAGATGACACTGGCAGCTTCTCCGGTAGCACACTTTATTAGCCCGCTTTTGGGTTGGAGTGACATATGTAGGTGCTGTGAACCAAAGCTGGTCTAAACACAACTTGTCCTAAGTTTGACAGTCACAACTGGGGGATTCTTGTGGACAGCGATCTTCTTTGGAGGTTATGGTTAACTTTATGTATTAGCAGCTCCAAAGAATGCTTTTAAAGTCCAACTTTATTTAGTGAGAGAAACCCACATGTAATTGGTGCTTTTGACTTGTTAACAACCTACATGTGGTTTCTTTTGATCATAATTTTTTGCATGCCTCGTCCCAGAGAGTTTTCTTTCCAAGATGCATCTTTGAGAAGGTGGTCTCTTTGAGTGTCTGACCACACATGGTTCTTGGTTTCCAGTGTTGGCTCCTCATAAATGCCGTCAGTTTCTCATGGAAAATCATCCACTGCGTGTCATTTAGGTCACATTCCTAAGACAGTATGAATAAGACCAGGTATTTTTAGTCGTTTGCTCAGTCCCCATCACTATGGTAACAGGAGATTTTGTGACTATGAGGCAGAATTTTGTCTTATATCCTAGATTTGGGAGACTATTGCTACTTTTCACTGTGTTCACAGACACACTGGGAAAGGTTAATGCTTCTCTATTCATTATTTAATTTATTTAGACTCTCTTAAGTGTGAAGTGCTATCAAGACTTGTTCGGCCATTTGAGGCAGTGTGTAGGCTTCTAATGCATTTTGATTTTAAAACTCTCCTAAAATGTGAACATATAAATGATAAATAATTGCTAAATCGTGGAGATGTGCCTGAGTCTAAAGGGCACCCATAAAGTGATTTTTAACATGGAAGCATTTTGAATAAATTCCACTTATCTTCAAAGTGCCTCTCTTCCTCAATTTTATAATATAGATGTCATTATTTCTGAAGACAAGTTATGAGCAGAGTAAAACCTTGCTAAATTGCTTGGGAGAGACACTGCAACTGGTTGAATGTTTGGATTTCCTGAGTACTGAGCAGATGCAACAATATTCTGTGCAAGTGCAAAAGCATCCCATAGCATCAGTCTGCCTGTTCAGGAGTGGAAAAATAAGAGAGAAGAAGAGGTCTATGTGTCTATAGACAGAATGGTGCAGAGACCTATTGATAGTTACTACACTGAACTTTTCAAGTTAGCCTTGCATCCTGCATGACCATGGACTGATCCATGGAAGATTAAAACATGAAAAGGGACCATGTGGCTATTTAGTCTGAGTACAGGTCAAACAAAAAATATTCAGATCTCTTGAAAAAATTCCCAACTCATTTTACTCTTACTAGTTTTGCTGTTGTTGTTGTTTTTTAATTGAATCTAAACATTAGTGAAAAAGCAGTGCCCAGATGTTAAATGTCCTGTTCATTTTCCATTTTCAGTCATGAATGAACAGTGTCTTTGGCTGACAATAGTTGAGGCAGGAAAAGCTTGAAGACTTTTAATTTTACATATTCTCTAGTGAGTTTTAATTACATCAGTACCATTCATAACTACAAAAGTATCTGCTTATTTTTGTAAAGGTAGTAAAACTACCTGAAGACACTGAAGGTAGCAAAATTATCAGAATAAAACAAAAATATATGTAGCAAAATGCTGATGTTCGTCATTAAATAACAAAGATTTTGCTGTCGAAATAGGAAAGAAGACTATATGTTATAAAATACCGTGAAATGTGCATGAGAAATAATAGATGGGATTAAAAAAAAGGGGAATATACAATGCTATACTCAACACACTGTTTTGAGTCTCTGTATTTGTACAAGCAGAGCTGGTAAAATAATTTGACCAAACCAGACTATATAGTAATGGCACTGTCAGGAACTGAAGAAGAGCATGATACTTAGAGTGGACTCAGGAAAGCTGAAAGGAAGCTTATATAGACAAACATATTTGTGATTTCCTTATGAAATCTGCTTTTCAGCTTCTGGGAAACCAAGGGAGCTTCCTTTAGGTCAAATGAATGTAACCACAGATGATTCTCTAGATGTATCTATACATATCCTGTTCCCCACAGTGTGAGGGAAAATCAGTGACTGTGTTACTACCTAACACATTGCTGGCTGAGGAGTTAGAAACTGCCTAGAAATAATTGAATGAATTTCCATCAGTGGTGAGGTTTAGCTGCTGGCTTCCTGAAAAAGCCAATTAAAATTAAGGCCATAGTGCAGTGATTTTGAGATTTTATACACAAGTAATGATGTTATTTCATCATATTTCAAGCCAATTTGTGCTGTTACTCCATTCTGCTGTTGGAAAGCAGAATGCCATGCTCTATGCAGTCAGGAGAAATCCTCACTGCAGCACTGCTCTACTTTGTTGGAATATAACAGGAAAAATAGAGTTAATGAACCAATCAATTTTGGACAAATTCTTTGAAGTATCCATTGACATCGTAGCTAATGTCATGAAAAATATTTCTTTAAACATTTTTTTGGAAGGCAGTATTGTAGCCTGTGTTTAAACATACCTTTTTTTCCCTCTGGTTGATTCAAAGGTTCTATACAGGTAAACCTTTACATTGAGTTCAGAGGAACCATGCATGCCTGGAGGTTAGGTATTGTGAGTGCTGGTTATTTTGCTTCTATATTTGCTGAAGAGTCCCGCCATAATATGTTGGTATTTGCTGTATTCTGTGGTCACTGAAATTACTGCTATTAATGCTGGTTGGGACTGGATTGGGCAAATAGTTGTAGCTGTTTATATGTTGTTAAAGCGAACTTCGCAGTTGCAGCATCCTGATAATTGGATCGTTTTCAAATACCATGTAAACACATTAAGGATTTTCTCTGCAATTGGCTCTTCAGAGTTGCTGCTACTAAAATCCATATTTTTTTCATCTTTGTGTTTGTGATCTTGATAACTAGTCCTGTATTTACACAAAATATCTGGTGTTTAGGCTAAGAATATGCAATATTGCATAGAATTTGAATCATTGGCTTTAAGCCATCTCAATTTATATTGGCCTTGCCTCATTGTAGGTTTTTCTGTATTTGCAGGAAGGCAGTAAACCATCTCTTCATTTAAGCACAGAAGTGCCCAGATTTTTCATTTATTTAAATTTTCACACATTTTAGTGGAAGGCAAGGTTTTTATAGGAGCTTTTAGGTTGCAGACTGGTCTGGCTTGAACTGAAACAACAAATGAGAGTGCAAAACAATGATGTCTAAGAGACATTTCAAAGCAATGTATCCTCGTTAAAGTCAATGCCAATTCCCTCTCATGCTGCAGAGAGGCAGGGGAGATGCAGGAGGTCCCTGGGATTTGGTTCTTTGCATGAAGCTAACAGAGGATATTAGAGCAGTCCCTGGTCACAGCCTGTGGTTCAGAGCTTGACTCATGCTGAACCTTCATGAGTTTTCAGTCCCACTGGCAATTCCATGATAACTGGTGCTTGTTACTGGGGCTTTGGGAAAGCTCTCGTGATTTTGGAGGTTCAGCTCAGAAATGGCACTGGCTGACTGCAGCTCTCACCAGTGCACCCTGCAGTTATTTTTTCTTTCAGTTCTTCCTTACTGTGGTTTACATGTGCAACTGTGCATAAATTGTTAAATAAACACCTAACAGCAATTTCTGTTGCAGTCATGCCAGAAAAGCCTTTTTTGTAGAGCAGGACCCTTCTGTGTTGAGTACCCTGCACATTCTGAAGAAAAATATGCTTCCTGCATCACTGGTGGAAAATTGCCTCCTAAAACTGTTTATTTTTCATTAAAGAAAATCTTAAAGGACAAGCAGCAGAAGGCTGTACATGCTGTAGTGGGAACAAAGGTGTAATAGCTCTCATGCATCTGGCAGAACACAATACTCAGGAGTTTCTTCCACTGTATTGTTGTTTAATAATGTTCTCCATACCTATGCAGTAATGAGCCCTGGGGGAGACGAAGGTTATCCTTATGGCCATTTAAGCCAAATACAACGTCAAGAAATTTAAACTCCACTGTGTAAGAACTCTGCAAGAGAGCTAGTGATAATGAATAGATGTATTAATAAAATGTCTTAATAGAGCTATTGTACAGCTTTGCATTTCCTACTTAATGGTTTCTGGATCAAGGCTAAATGCAAATCTATCTAATGATTCCTTCAGGTCTTTAACACTGTGGGTCATTCACTGCCAACTGCAGCAAAAGAAAATAAAATACACGGAGTATACCCTTCTCCTTGAGTGCTGATCCTCTCTTGAAAGAATTACAGATTAATATGGGTTTAAAAGGTTAAAGAACTCCCACAACATCTGGAATGTTTGTCAACAAGCATGCAAGAATCCCTGCTGGATACAAAAGCTATCTAATCAATGCTTGTTCTAACCTTACACATATATACAAACAAAAGCCTGTGTTTCTCTTTTTGTTGTTTCCTTTTTAAAGAAAGATAAAATTCATGCTTAAGAACTTAATTTACTTTAGTATTTTATTCTTAGCTGATGATCACTATGCTCCTCCTGGGAGTGGCAAATAGAAACAGAAAATGCAATTTGGGTTACCCATACAGCCCAGAGTACTCTAGTCCAGCCACCAACCCTGCTTTAAACATGGTTAAAATGTTATTTCTTTTTGACAGTAATAATATTCCAAAGCATCATTATGGCTGTATTAATAATATTCTAAAGCATCGTTATGGCTTTATTAAGATGTTTTGAGAATAAGCTGAGAACAAAACAAAACAAATATCCTACTTAGTTGATGAAGAGAGTTTTTGCAGGTCTGTTCATATTTTGTGTCAAATTTAGAATTAATCTAAAAATCTACATCAGAACGACAATCTGGAAAGTAAACTTTCTCCTTAAAATTCTCCTTTGCTACAATGTCTATAGAATAGTTGACAACAGTTGAACTAGCAGTGTGCTGACTTTGCTGCCTGTCATCCAGGCTGATGCTGTCTTTCATTTTTTTATTCTTCTGCGCTCTCTCTTCCTATACCTAAGCTATAAAATCTTGGACTGGGTTTTTGTTCCAACTGTGTTAGAATCTGGCACTGAGGGTCTTGTTCTGTGGCTATGGCTCCTGGGCACTATCCTAGCACTTACAGATTGTACAAATAATGATGCAGTGTCAAATCTGCTCTAAAGAAAGATGGGGAAATTTTAAAGTTAAAGGATGGATCTTCTCTTCACCTATAGATAGGGTATATATCCTTACATTTGATTAGTTTTCTATGTCAACTGCATCTTCCTACCCCCAAATATAAGAAGGACGATTCCTATCACTGAGAATCCAGTGGCAGGTTGTGAGTGGGAAGCACAGCAGGCTTCCAGTACTTATCCATCAGCATATGGCCCATAGTGGAAACAGAGCAGTTTTCTTCTGGGGCCATCTGACTGAATATCAGGGAGAAAGGATCTCCCTTGGGCCAGCATTTTTCATTACAAGGGCTTATCTCAAATATGTGGGGTGTAACCTCTTGATTGAAGCTTAGGATGGCTTTTTTCCCTCCTCTCTTCAATTACACCATTTAGGATCACTACAATAGCGTGACTTGGTCAAATTTCCTGTCTTGTCCTTTAGCCATTTGGCCTGTCACACATCCAGAAGGAGATTTCTCATTGCTACCTTTCAGCACTTGAAGGAGGCCTACAAGAAAGATGCAGACAAACATTTTACCGGGCCTATCATGATAGGACAAGGAGTAGTGGTTTTAAACTGAAAGAGGGTCAATTTATATTGAATACAAGGAAGAAGCTCTTTTTACAACGAAGGTGGTTAAACACTGGAATGGGTTGCCTGGGGAGGTGGTGGATGCCCCATCCTTGGAAACATCCAAGGTCAGGTTGGATGGGTCACTACACGACTTGATCCAGTTGATGATGTCCCTTTAAAGGTCCCTTCCAACCCAAACCATTCCACCACTCTATGATTCTATGATTTACCATGCCACATCCTTTCCCACCTGACAGTTTGTATTTTTTTTATTAATGTCACTACATTACAGGGAAATTGTATTTTTATATAAGCATTAGTATCTCAGTTTGCTAATATATTTCATGCAATAGTAAGTGCAATTCATTCCCTTGATATGATAATGCACATATCTTAACAGCTTTTTAAAGGAATAAGTAAATTAGCATATGTGCCGCACTGAAATGGTTAACAAATAACCATAATGCTGCTTTGTCTGTTTTGCATTTCCATTTCTCTTGTGTCTTAATGGCACTGGCTTTTTAAACTTGTTTTCATGTGAATTTTGACTTTAGTCCCTTAATTGGAGGAATTGCTCTTTAGGGCTCACCAATGCTGATAGAACAAGGTCATCACTTCATATACTTGAATAGCAGCCTATCAGTTAAAACACCTCAGGATGACACTCGTCCTTTTTGCAGTTGTGGTGTTGACTGCTCTTCTGATGGTTGTTCTCTATAGTTCTTTTCTGCTGCCTAGACAGTTTTCTACATTTTTTGAGCATTTGATTATTTCTTTCCAAATTTACTACTTTGCACTTGTCTTTATTGAATTTCCTCTTATTGACTTTGGGCCATTTTTCCAATTTATCAAGACAATTTTGAGTTTGACTGCTTGTAAGTGCTTCCAGCATGGTGTCACCTAGAAACTCTGTAAAGTGACTTCTCCATTCCATTATCTTAGTAGTCATTAATGAAAATATTGAATAGAACCGGACTTAGGACAGACCTCTCTGAGACCTCACTTTATATTTCACCTCAGTTCTGACAGGAAAGTATTTGTCCACCCTTTAAGTAGGATATTTTGATCTGTAGTAAGAAAAAAATGAGTCAGCAGAAAATATGAGCTTAAAGATTTGGTAGCTGTTAAGAGATTCACACATTCCAGAGTAGAATAGCAGCATGTGGGAGAAAAATTAAATGCTCACAATTTATTGCTCCAAATATGTCTTTTACATGATTTAAGAAGGGTTATTCTTCAATAGTACATGAAAAGTGTTATTGCAGTATTCTTGGTCAGAAAGATATATACTAGGTTTTAGAAGTTTGAAGAACTTGCTGGCTGCAAGGATATGGAAAATACAAATTGGTTCAACTACCACCCCTATTAAAGTATGTAGTGTCATATTTATATTTTGTATTTCAGTATATGCACAGTACGATGCATCTACACAGGTACATCAAGATGTATTTATAGTACATATAGAATATATAAAGTTGAAAATTTGCATAATATATCTTGAAATTAAAAAAAAAGAATTATCCAGTGGAAGAAATCCCTTGTTACACGGCTGGAAATGGGAATAATCACATGAATTCCCATACTCAAAGATCTCTTGACAGGGCAACGAATGTAAAGAGTTTAAACCTCTTTTTTGATAACTATGAAGAGAGGATCATTCTAATATCCAGCTGATGTATGTACTCTATAGATTATTATAGAGTTTCAACTCTTTTTTAGAAATTTTTAGCCATACTTTGAAAGTGCAATAGTATTTCCCCTACTGCTACGTTGTAGAGAAATATATATTATTCTAATTTCTTAAATGGAGAAATAAAGAAGAGTTTAAATTATTTGTCTCAGATTGTACACCAAACTAGCTTTAAAAATTTGGGCTGAATTATTTAAAATTGACTTTAAACTGATTCTTATGCCCATACTGAACAAATAGGTGCTTTCTAAGGGGCAGCTTATTTTTTTGTCTTTCTTTCACATGTGTAGTCACATACACACTTATGCTTAGTCCTTTCCTCCAGGAATTTACCTAACGTGCATGCTCTCAACTTCTTCTTGCCTCTTGAGACAGGTACAACTCACAAAAAAAGGGTCCTTGAATGCTTTCTGTCAATAGTGAATATGTGCAAGAGATTGATTAAGATAAAAGGGTTTTTCAACAAAATCAGACTTGCCTTTTATGAAGTAAAATATTTGCCAAAGTAGAGAATCTACCTAATTTCTTTAATAGAACCCTAAAATCTTAACAATGGGTTGTTTTTTTTTCTTTTCCTGCTAGGTTTTGATAATTTGATGCATTTTAGGCGAATTCCAATCTATCAGTAATAACAACATTCAACTCTTTTTTAGGATTACCAAAGCAGGAGCACAGGAGCTTAATCAAAATTAAGCCCCATTAAAATGAATTTGCTGATTAACTCTATGATATTACACAAATTTTTTTCCAGCTGAAAGAAGTGGCAGAAGAACCCCTTCATGTTGTAAAATGGAAAAGCTAATATTTGTAGTGAATTCTTTTTAACTGTAAAATTTATCTATACAACTTTATATTTAAAATAGCAGGATTGTTGTATGCCATCATCTTCTTGACAGTTTGCTTGCAATATTTTCGTACATTTTTCCTTATTTCAGCACAGGTAGTCTTTGTTTTATGCTGCTATCAAAGCTATTTGAGTAACAGAATTTTGTAACTTTAAATGTCCTGTCACATGTTCCTGTAATCCATTGCTGCATTTAAAATTCTCTTATGCATATGGCATAAAATTAATCAATCATTTGATTTACATAGTTATGCTTCCTTTTTTTTGTACAATGGCCCTCTATAAAGCCACTCATCCACCCTTGAAACATAAGCCAAAAATATCCCCCAGCTTCTATGGCAAATTTATGTGCAAAACCATGGAATCAACTGTTTGTGATATCAGCAATTGATTTCTACATAAACCATTTCCTTTAAGCTCATGTCCAGAAGACTGTTTTATAGGCTAAGATTCTGCCCCTTTCACACCTGCTTTAAAAATGATACAGCTACAAAAAATTCTAATCAGAGAGCCCTATAGTTATATGAATTCCATCATTTGAGCATTGCGTATCAAGACTTATCCAGAGCTTTTATTTCCTTTTTGTTTATGAATTTTTTGCACTCTTTTGTAGTAACTCTATATGAAATAGTATTACTTGATCTAGTGAGTAATAATTCCTTTTTCCTCTAAATTGTCTTTTGCATTCCATTCAGCAGAAGGATTCAATACTTTTCTTCATATCAACTGTTAGATCTGCTTGATCAAAATAAACACAAAACATTGTCTTTAACTCTGTACCTCTCCTAGAAAATTGCCAGTCCTTCTACCAGTGTGGTATTTGGCCATCAGTGTTTGTTTCTCCTAAAGAAAGCAGATTTAGTTGTCAGTTTTGATGATGAGTAACTTCTAGGTTTTCTATTATTTGTTTTGCTGGGATTACAGTGTCCTCAGTTCTGCCATTCTAACTGAAACTGAGTTTTAGTGTGTTATTGCTAATTTTCTCTGTCACCCAGCAAGAAGGGGACATCTCTCATCGTGACCATCATTGCCGAGTTTTCTCTTCTGGTTCATGGACTGTTATTTTAATTTCTTTAAGTTGTGCTGAAAGCTGCATATTTGTGGTAATTTCTTTTGAATCCATTGTTTGAAACTGCACCCCGAGCATTGGATGTCTTTGTGATAACCATCCAACTCCTTGAAACAAAGTCTCTAGAGCAGATGTGGAGGACAAGATCCAAGATGTCCCTCTGCTGTAGTTCAAGACTGCATCTAATAAATCTCTGTATGGTAGACGACTGAATACTGTAGAAGAGACATCAATAGCCTGCATTCTTTTAAAGAAAGTTATTAACACTGTAGGCTAGAAACTGCAGTTAATATATTTTTGCCACTTAAAAAGCTATGAAAAATGGTGGGTTTTTGCATTTGTATATCAATAAACATTTCTTTTAAAATGAAAAATAAAATGCTATTTCCTATATCCTAGTTATCCTAGTTTCTTATCCAAGAACATGCAATAATTGCTGTAGCTCTTTTGTTAGAAAACATTCCTAGACTAAATGATTAAGTCCCAAATAGATATTTCCTTTGAAATGTTATTGTCTTCTAAATATACAGACAAGCCCCTGCTTGCAGTGTTTAATCCAGAGGCCAGTGACATAACAGAAAAACTGATTTGAATTAAACTCATCACTCCAAATAATTGTCTTAGTCATAGGATTAGGGACATGAGAGCAACTATCATTTAAGTGTTGGCATAATGCTGTCACACTGAGTTAAATATTTGTGTGAAAATAATTAAATAATGACTTTAGTCACTTATATCCCTGTTTTGAAACAGTTCATGATTGAATCTCTGTAAAAATTAAGTTGCAAGTTTTATGCTAACAGAATGAATACAGTTACTAAATCTGCTTTTGCTGTTTGGTTTTTCCAGTACTGGAAGGCTATTTGAATGTAAAAGAAAGGGTCTAGGTAAAACCCTAATAATTGTAAATTAATTTTTTTATTAATGTCTTTATCCTGAAAAAAAAAGAAGGAGCTTGTGCATTACACAGATTCACTTACGCTCCACTCCTGTAGAAAAAAAATCAGCAAAGTGCCTGGAAAATCTTGCATTTTATGAAGTTTTATCATTTTCATCCATATTTCTTGGTCAAAGAGAAAATTGGGAATGTATTATGAGAAAGTATTTTGACAGTATTCTGTTGTATTGATGGTTTCAGCACTGCATTTTTCCAGAACTTCTGTCAAAGCACTGGGAAAAAAAAAAAATAAGTGCTATTACACAGGTTCTCCCTTTTACTTGAGTATAGAGTATTTTGAGCAATTCATCATGCAAAGGAAATCTACATCTACATTTTCTGTTTTTAAATATATTGTCAGTGATACCTTAACATGAAGTGTACTGGCCACAGATATAATTATAGAAATGACAGGGAAAGGGTGGAATGTAGAAAATGGATATAACTACCCAAAATTGTCTGAATATGAATCCTAGGAAGTAAATAAGACTTTGTGGTACAAGATGTACAAAAGTTCAATTTGGAACATTTCAAAATTCTTTTATTCTTCCAAGTTCATCCCACATATAGTTAAAATTTCCCAAACACTACCCCCTGCAGGAAATTTCATTCAAATAGTGAAAACTTTGGCATAGAACTTATCTTCTGACAGTTTCAAATTTAGAAATTTGTCTAAGTTTAGGAGATCACTCTTCATAACCTTGGTTCTGTCAAATACTAACATGTGTTTATTTATGATTTCTGCTCAGACTTCACCACAGCCTACACAGATTTGAAGGCTCCCAGTTATCTCTTCAATCCAAAACTACCAATAGTGTTTGTTTGTATACCTCACTTAGGATGTGGTAGAGAAGGTACACAGAATTTTTATACTTTTTTCCTAGCTGGTGTAACTCCTCTTTCCATTTAAATGAACATAAAATTGAGGTAGATAACTGCTTAAATGTTCACAAAAAGTAATGGAGTGTGGTGCTTCGATAGAATAAAATGTGTAATAGGTGTTTCTCTGACAGAGCCTTCGTTGCCTTAGGAGATGCAGCTCATCTTTGTTTCCCATTTACCCCTTCTCCAAAGTGTGATACCTTCTAGAAAGAATGAATTTCAGCTTGCACAGTGTTCAAAATGCTATATGCTATATTAACTATAAATATATAGAAGTGGTTTAATTGCTGAAAGCTGTTCAACCTGCCAGGCTATCAAAATGCCCTTTGTAGAATATGGTGAGGCTTAGATGGTATTACAGGACATTAAATACAAAGTCATATTTTAAGATGTGTGCCAGGGCCAGCAGTAGACCTTCCTGTCTTCAAAAGCCATGTCAAAGCTCTCATTAACTGATAGTGGATGATTAGGGAATAACATAGGAGACTGAGAGTCAACTCCCCTATGCCATCTATATGTTCCCCATCATCCTGCTGTCCTCAGTTAATTTTACATGGGAGATGAGGTCAATATATATATGAAGTAACAGCTGAAACTTTGAAATTCTGGTGTCTTTTGTTGGTTCGTATCACAACCTGAGTGTTATTTAAACATCTATTTTTTCACTTTTAATACCAGGTAATACTCTAGAGGCCTCTATAAAACAGCTAATGTTCCCTTTGGCATCGAAATCCACTTACCTTAACTGACTTCTGTTATACTTCAACCTGATTCTCAGAGTCACAATGGTAATATTCATTTTAATGTCCCAATAGACTCTTAGTATTCATCAAATATTTGATTTACATTTCTAATAAGGCTTATGGAATGCAGAGACATGAAACCCATACTCTGCCATGATTCTAACTACTGTCTCTTTCATTAACACTGCGAATTATTTCTCCAAAATAATTAAAATCTGTAATTGAATATACTAGAATAATTTTGGAAAATTAGTTTAATTATTCTAGTGCTTCTATTTGGAAAGATCCCATAATTTATAATGAGAGAATAGGCAAATATGGATTTACTCTCACAGAATCTCCTTTTGTTTATACTTACCTTTAAAGAAAATATATGCTTGAAATGCTTGCTAAGCAACATGGTTACAATGTTGATGCTTTGTACTCCAGAATTCTACTGGAGAAAAATCAGTCTCAGAATTATTTCAACACTTAATAGGTGTGTTTTCCCCTTCAGAAGTTTGAGCTTTTTTCTATATGCATCCTGTAACTTAAAAAGTGTTCTTTGCCTAAGCTGACTGTTACATATCACATCAGGCTCCCAGTACCTGAAGGGAGCCTATAAGAAAGATGGAAAGTCCATTTGCAAGGGCAAGAAATGACAAGACCAGGGAGAATGGTTTTAAACTGAGAGAGATTAGGTTTAGATTGATATTAGGAAGAAATTAATCGCTGGGTAGGTGGTGAGGCACTGGCACAGGTTGTCCAGAGTTGTGGATGCCCCAGCCCTGGAACTGTTCAAGGCCAGGCTGGATGAGGCTCTGAGCAACCTGGTCTGGTGGAAGGTGTCCATGCCTATGGCAGGGGTTGGAACTCGATGATTTTTATGGTCTCTTCCAACCCAAACCATTCAGTGATTCTGTGATTTAGGCACAGTAAAACTGAATACAAAAATGAAGCATACATTCTAGATGAAGAATTACTTATACACCGGAAATCACTACCCTATGTATGCAAAAACAAGAGTGCAACTGCAATAACTAGGGGATGAATTGGAAAGGTTAAAAATCCCTGGCATATCCACACTTTTCCAAGTATACTGCTCTTGTATAGGCAACTGCAAATCCTTGTTCATCAGTGGCTTCCCGGGCAAGAAAGTAAGGGAAGTAAGGAAGTTTGTGGTTCATCTGAGGCATGACCACAAGGTCTGAAAACTGGCCATAAACTTCTGGACAGCATTTTCCAGCTGCTGCTGCAACATGCTGAGTTGTGGGACTGAATGATGTTTTGACCATTATAAACATATTGAAGAGAATAGAAAAAGTATTCTAAAAGAAGACCTGAACTAGAAAATCTGTAGGAAAGAGAACTGGATTGAAGGATACCTGGTTGCTCAGATTTCCCACTGCCCCAGGAATCCCTGTAAGTTCTTTGCCAAGATGCCAAAAGTTTTGTGGCTAGGGACCTGATCCCAGCAATGGTTATATCTAAATTCTCTTAGTTATTGGACTGATGTGGTGTGGGTAAGCACAGGCTGCCTCTCATTCATAACCAGCACTGATGGGGTTTTTTCAGTGTGGTTTATAGCAGTAGTTTGGACTTGTAAAATTTTAAATGTCTTGTGTGTTTTACTTTAGGGGCTGCTCTTTTTGTGTGATGGAATTTAGTTTATAGCACTGCAGGGAGAGCTCTTCAACCAGGACAATACCACCATGTCAGCACACATGTGGAACCTGGACTAATTAGACTTGCTTGGAGACATGGCTAATTAGTCCAGACTTAACATGAATCTCATCATGTTTCTGGAAGCTGAGCTGGTAATGCTGCATGATATATGTCAGCCTACTAATTCAGTCAGAGGTCTCTGTGGGCTCTCTGAGCAGACTGAGTCATCAACTACGCCCTCAGCTGGCTCTCTTTTTGGGAGACCTTATGGCACAGAAGCTCTTAGGCTTTCACCAGCTTTAACCGCAGAGGACTGACAAAGGTGTCCAACACATTTTCCTTATTCTAAATTTTGTTCCCATACTCATTCTACCAAGTTTTCTGTTCTTTAGCTCATGTCAGAGGCTTGTTTGCTTGTCCAGGCTCCTGAGCTTTTAGTTCTTTTCCATCTTGCTGGCTCTGGTAGGTGGATATTCACTGTCAGAGTCCTCTTTCCAGACTTGACAGGGCCCCAGGCTCTGTGCAGGGTGCAGGGGACATTATTCATTACTGCTCCCACCTTTCACACTTTGGAGCAATGCTGAAGTCTGACTGCTGAACCACTCAGCTGCCACGGGTGTCCTTTACAGCATCCTTCACCAGCCATGTATCAGGAAAAGTGGGAACAGATCTTTTTGTCTAAAGGCAATTATTTCCTGAAGCAGTGATACAAAAAGAAAGGGGTAGAATCTGTTTGATTCCACCTCATTTCAGTCTGTTTCAAATCAATGGCTGGTATTTTGTCACCTAGCTGTGCTTAGTCTCATATTTGGCTCCTGGAAACTGTGTGAAGATGTTGCAGAGTGTGGCTCAGGAAGGACAAATAAAAGCCATGTGAGGGGAAGAGGGAGTGCATTGCAGAAGAGGAATAGTAGACTATTTTCCTGTATTCTTCCCTCCAAGCAAACAATGTTAAGTGGTTGAATTGCTTAGTAAATGTTATTCTTTTCATCTGGTCTTAATCCATACATTTTACTAAAGTGAATCGTGATTATTAATAATAAGCGAGATTTTAATGGGTCTTATAAAAATAATGTTCCACGTAAAGATTGCTGACTTAACCCCAAAAGAACTATTACAACAGCTGTGTATAATCACTTTTTTCTGAAATACTGGGGTTCGGACAGCTGGGGCTGCATGTGCACATGGGGGGCAGAAAATAGCTTTTATTGTTGTCCTATTATTTAAAAAAAGGAGATTATTGAGTAACCTGAGAACTCTTGGAGCTGTTTAGCACTTTCCCTGTTCATGCCAGAGAGAATCACACATTTACTGCTAATGAGCAGAATGCAGCTTTATGACTTTGTCTGAATATTTTCCCTGAGATGACTTCCTTTACCACTAAAATCATTGGCAGGGCCCCTCCTGTTGGTTTTAATGAGGAAGAATTGGACCTTTAATAAGCATCATGGTCACGTAAGCTTGGGGTTTGTTTTTTTAGCATCGTGCTTTTTAAGTGTTTTTAGTTACTGCCTGCAGTGTATACAGCTGTGAACTTGGATAATAAATAAGGATTATTTCTATGAAGAAACCTTTGGCAGCAATTTTTGCTTTGCTGAGGTAAGCTGTTAGTCATCTGCCACCAAAGGGTAATCAGCTAGATTTTAAATATTGCTGTGTCTTTCTACTTTTACTGTATTTTTGATTAGTCAATAAATACGTGTTCAGTCTCTTTCCAAAGCCCAGCAATCAGTGTAGATGCAAGATACATTGCTGAAAAGGAACAAACCAGCACCAGCTAATTGTAAAGCTTTTGCTCGTTCTAAGAGAAGGTCGGGCTCACTTGGAAATTAGTGGAAGGTGGTAAAGCTTCATTTTAAAAACATCACAGCCAAAAAGTGGTGTTGACAGGTGGTAAAGTACATTTTCAAGACTGAATAAACTTATTCACTGATGGTAAAAGTGAAGCCAAAGAAGCTGCACTCCCTGATATGAAGGGTGAATTTGAGTTTGGGCACCCTGCAGGCAAACACATTTCAGATTCAAGAGCCTAAATTTAGGCTTTTAAACCCATGTTTTGGAACATGGCAGATTTTTAAAAGAGCTTAGTATGGAGTCAAGGAGAATGTCTTGTATAATAAAATAAGTAGAGAGATAAGAGAGGAATCATGGTTTTCTATTCATGTTTTTGATGAAATAATTCAGATCCAAACACCCTTGCCGACCTAACTCTCCCTCCTGAATGCCCAAACAAAAAGAGCTGTGAAAGTCTAAGAAGTTGTAACAAAATGTACTGTGTAATGGAATTTTTTGGCATATTGAGTAAATAAAAATGGCAATGGTCTGACATAGGAACCAATAGATATATCCCAGCTTCCAGATACAGGGTAAGCTGTTTGGGTTCTTACTTACCCTGCAAAAAAGAGAGTTATTAGTTGCATTACAGGCAAACTGGGTGTGAGCTGTATTCAGTCGTTGGATATATTGCAACAATACACCAAATAAAAAGTAATGGTTTAGCCATATCTAAAGAAACTCTCCTGATAAATAAGGAACATGGTGCATCAGCAGGTATTTTTCAGCATCTCTGCTATTTTCGCCTCTGATATGGATGCAGAGAAGGATGTGTGCAGTATGCATCTGCATAATGACTTCTGGTTCAAATTTGGTTTGAATAAACCCCTACTTGGTATTTTTGCTTGTAAAGCCTTTAGCTGATAGCAAAGGATTGGGTTGCATAAAATTTCTTCACCTCTGTAAAGCAGTCCTTGTTCTAAAAGACTTCATTCCTTGGAGTAATCAAGATCTTATTTGTTATCATGCAGCAAAGTCTTTCTCTTTTCCACCCATCTCAGTAAGAGGAATTTTCAGTTAGAAGGTAAATAGATAACATAAAAACTGCTGTTACACAAAATAATCAGATTTGACTGCACATTTCTGAAAGATATGAAACTGTGAGCAGTTTCAGGCCCGTTGATAAAGCTGTCAAGAGAAATTGCTTGAATATTCCTCTTCCCAGGTGTCAGTCAGGTTTGTAATGTAGGAATGCATGATTTTCCACTGCTGTATCTTCAACAGTGCATCAGCATGCATGTCCTACAACATGCCAAAGGACAGAATAGAAAGTTTCAATTAGATCACAAGTTTTTCTTTATGCCTCATTTTGGTTTTTTTTCAGACTATGCCAGTTTTTAGCAGAAAGCTGTCCTTCAGCTCTTTGGGCTGTATTCAGTCATTGGCTACATTTCAACAATACATCAAATGGATTGTGCAATCTGAGCACAGAAGACACATTTATTAAGATTGTGCACTACATTGTTCATTCTGCATATCCCCATTTGTTCCTTATCTTTGGGATATAGTAGTGCCTTACTCTGACTCTGCTAGTTAATGGTAGGTCAAACTGTGAATTTGAGAACTTTTGCAAAAAAAAGCAAAGTAAAAGAACCATCCTAAAATTAAGAGGCATTGCAGAGAATCCAGCAACATGAGTAATTGTGACACATGGCAATAGTCTGAAGAAAACTGAAGCACCTACAAAGCTGGAAAATGTGTTGCAGCCAGCCAGTGCTGAGCTGCCATGGGTGGCAGAAGAACACACAAACAGATTAGTTTGCAGTCAGGTCTGGGAAGCAGAGCACAAAAACAGAACTGTGGAGCCTTGGGAATTACGCCCAGCTCTGCCACAGTCTTACTGGGCAACCTGAATAGTTGTTTCATATTTTTGTTTCTTTCCAAACTTAATTTTGACTATTCCTGTCCTGATGTTATAACATGGATGTTGATGGGAAATCAGGGTTTGGACTGTAAATCCCCCTGGGCAGAGCACCATCCTTTGTGCCTGTACAATGCCTGGCACAATAGAGCTGCTATCTCTGTGGGGGACTGAAGGCATTACTGTAATAAAAGTATCAATATTTTAATCATCTGCCTTATTGCATCCCTTATCTCACAATTGTTTAGAGTAATTTGGACATTTGTTTCCTTTGCACATTTAAAATGGTCCCAGGGAGACTTCAGTGGATTGAGGTTCAGGGATCATGTGGACCTGATTATTCAAATTCCCTGCACCTGTGGGGGTTTCTTTTGATATTGCATGTTTCAAACTGAATGCTTGCTAAATACAATGAATTTAAAATATGGAAAAAATGAATTAAATGAAAACATTAGAACTGCATCTAAGTTTGTAATCAGCACGATGTGGGGGATGGAAATGAATGTGGAACCCAGCTGAACAGTGTGTTGGCATAAGAACTCTTGACTTACAGCTGTTCCTTTGTTCTTTTTCGTTAGTTTTACAGCATTTTTTTTCCAGAAAACCTTACTTTGCATGAAAGACAAATTCATATGAGAAGATTGTTTAGTTTTGTGCATCATAATTTAAACAGAGTGAAATCTGTTAAAGTTGCACAGGATTCTGATGGAGTGGGCAGTTTAGGCTGATAGGTAATTTCTGTCCAAAATTAAAAACTAATATTTTCTGAAATGTAAAAGTCAGCTTAGACAGAAATATTCTCATTGTCTAGTAAGGCTAACAGGTCTTCAAAAACAGAATTACTGAGATAAAAGAAGAAAATAAAAATCCATGGCAAAAACTGTGCATGGACATTGCCAGTAAATAGCTTTTCTAGACATTGTGAAAGAATGAGACAGATGGGTAAGAGTGAAGGGCTCTGTCTGGTGAGCATTCCCACTCTGCTGCAGGTAATCCTGAGGTCCCCATTCAGGTTTGGTTTCAACTGTTAATTTTTCCACACAGTAACTCATGAGGAAGACCACCAACCACTTTTCCTGTGAGAGCACTTCTCTTGCGAGAGAGAATAATTCAGGTGGGAATGAATCCCAGGATGTCTCTGATTCCACCTCCTGCTGAGTAAAGGCTGAACTGTGAGGTCATATCAGGTTGTTCTGCATTTAATTCAGTATGATCCTGAAAACCTGCAGGGATGGAAGATCCACAGCCTTCCTGGGCAGGCTCTTCCCCTCCTTGACTGCCTTCAGGGACAAAAGTTTTTCCTTTTGTAAATTTAGTATGTTTTGTTTTGGTTGTGTGGGTTTTTTTGTTTGTTTTTGTGTGTGTATGTTTTTTGTTGTTTGGTTTTTGTTGGTTGGTTGGTTGATTGGTTGCTTTTTGGTTGCTTTTTGGGTTTTTGAGTTTTTCTTTTGCCTGGAACATGGAATTTCAAGAAATGCACTAGGAAGAAGAGGCATTTGGTTTCTGGTCCCTACTGTAACCATTGTTATTATGCATTTCATGCTAAATAGTCACTGCATAAAGTACATGAACAGAAACATAACCCAGGATTCTTGCCACTCACATGAGCATCCTGTTTACTGCATTAAAAAGTTGTATCACGGTGCTGGATTTTGTTTTTTTCCACAGGTTCATCTAATGAAACTTGAATACATTTTGCTGAGGTTGTCCAGCTTAAACAGGAAAGGTATCATATCCTGTAGAGCCAGGTGTTGAGAGATCTATTCAACCAGATGGACCTTGAGCCTCCTCCCTCTGAGGTGGTTTAGCCAATGCTTTAGCATCAGTGCTTTGATCACTTTCCTGTTCCAGAACAGTGATCAGTTTTACTAACCCCTCTCCTGGACATGGTGAAAGTGCCCTGTTCCTAGCTACTGTTGGCTCCCCGCTCACTGAACAGCCACTGGCTGCATCCACAAGGCAGGTTTATTCCCTGCCTGGGCTGTGATTGAGTTCAGCTATAAACACTTAAGTCTGTCTTCATTACCTTTAATGGCAATGGTGTTAGGTGAACAGTAGAAGAGTTTGCCCTACCAACATCTGCCTCCAGGTTCTCCAATTTGCCAGGAAATTAAGAAAATACAATTAAAAAAATGTATCTGATTTCTCAGGTTATTATTTTTCTTTTTTCCTTCCCACACTTTTTGATTGCTTCTTCTTTTGTTGCAGAGATTGTAGCATGCAAGAGGCAGAACTGTTCAGGCTGAGGGATTGTCTCATGGTTCAGGTGGCCAAATGCCACTGTGAGGGACTGAACTCCTCTCCTACCTTCACCACCATATTCTTAATGAGATCATCTGCAGATTTCTTCAGTCAGAGTTTTCACTAATTTTTTTAAACATATTTCCTGTTTATGGACATGTAAAAGTTCATGTGTAAAGTACAAGTGAATAGGGGCTGTATTTTAAATGCTGCGTGAATTACAACTTAGTTGTATCAAAGCAGGCACCCAAATTACTGAATATTTAGCAAAGTGGCCTTCATCTCTCTGTGCTTCAATTATATGATTTCTTAGAGGTGTTGGGAGGATAGATTAATTATAGTGAGAGCTGAGAGCACCACAAAAAAAAAAAAGCTGAGAAAACCACAAAAAAGCCTATGGAGAAATTGGTAATTTTGTATTCAGTGCAGGGTTTTGATGATGTGTGCTAAATAAGGTCTGGAATCAAACACAGAATGATGAAGATAAAAAGAAAAATTGAATAGCTCCCCATTCAGTTGGTGTCCATTTTATGCACTGAGTCTTGTAAGGGGGAAAAATGCAACATTCATTCTCATATTTTATAACTTTTGAGTCCTTGAATCTGAAAATTTAATATTTGAGTAGAGTGAGATTAGAGAAAATGCACACCAGAAACAGCACAAAAGAGTACTCTTCCATGAGAACATCTCCCAGGTTTCATTTAAGCGAGATATAAGAGTTTGCGAAAATTTTTAAGTACAAAGAGCTTTGGTTATTGTTGTTGTTAGTGCCGGAAATGAAGCTTTTTGTTATCGGTAAACTTCCCAGCAGCTCCTAGCCAAGAGGCTCCCACATTTCCTTGTCCAGCAACACGGTGCTGTGCACAGCAAGTACGCCTGGGGGTAGCACATGAACTTGGAGATCTCATATTCCTGAGCCGAGATGATGGGGCTGCCTTTGTGTGAAAAGGAATTGAAGGGTGGGATTCAGATACATGGGAGCTTAATTTTTAAGCTTTGTAATTAGAGGTGCAGTCTTTACTGCCCTCACCTGTACTCCTTACTATTTAAGTCTCCTCTGTGAATCTCAGTCCTCTCTGGAATCAGAAGGCAAAGGAAGCCTCAGTTTTTAATTTCTGCCTGTCAGTCACTCGAGAAGAATTGATGACCCATTCGCAGCGATTACTAAAGCTACACAGGCAGGAACCCATTTGACAGGTAAAGGATAACTCCCTTTTTCTTGGGTATCTTCGTGGCTGTAATTAACATTTCTGTTTTGTTCTAATTATAGTTTTTGTATCTTAGCCATTATGCTAATGGTGTTGTTCAGTAGTATGTGAGATTGCATTCATTATCACTGGTGAATTAAACCTTTATTAAAGAAAAATTCCCCCAGGCCTCATTCTGAAGTTAAGTAATTATTCATTTGGCTTTATCCTGGCAATTAGCTTATATACTGTAGCACTCATGATTGGGTTTCTGTACCTCCCCAGATGAGATTAACCCACCATGGTAAATAAATGCATAATAGTGCCCAACATGTTGTTTCAAGAGCACTATTATATAGAAAAATACCCCGAAAACCTCAAAAAACCCCAACCCCAAAAAGATTCATTGTTCAGTAGAAGAGCTCTTGAGCTCCCAGCAGACTGTACAGGCAGGAGATTGTACTGGACAGTTGGGGCTCTGTGGAGCAACAGTAATAACAAACAAGTTTATGAAGCCCTCCAACAGAGCAGTTAATTCTTTCTTCAGTTGCAATGACTTCCTTGGTCAATATGCTTCATATCTGAGATACGCACTGTGCTCAGCCACACTCAGAGTAAATCAAGCCTTTGGAGAGCCTCCAGACATACATAAATTTCCTGGGTGATGTAGCCTAGCTCTCAGTCATGGGAGGGGAAAAAATGTTGAGGAGAACCTTATTTGCCCTCCCCTACCTTCTCGTAGTTCATGAATGCCTCACAAACACTTGGATTCAACAATACTTCCTTGAAGAAAGATGAGGTTTAATGGCTATTTTTCTGCTGGAATATGGAGGCATGGGAAAATTAGAGATTTACCAAGTCACACAAGAAATCGTCAATAGAAACAAATTCTGACTGTGGTTTCCCTGTGGCCTAATCAGATGTTTAACTGTGTTAACAGGTTTTTTCCTCTCATATCTCTTTTGGCACACATTCAGTTTACAAATCTCTCACAAAATGTGACAAATGCATTTGAAGTCACTTTTCACCGATGCAATTCATCTTATACTTCTCTATGGAGCGGGGGATCCATTGTCCTGCCTTTAATTACAGCTACAGTTTTCAGAAGTATTTTTAAATGGAAACAACTTAAAGGCATTAAAAGAATCAATCAAGCATCCTTGATTCTATACAAGACTTCAGTGACGCCTCATATATAATCATTGCAGAAGGTGAAATCTAACGTGCTACCACAGCCAAAACATTAATCAACTACCTGAGAGTTTTGCCTCAAGAAGTAATTTAGGATTTGACCTTGGATTTGGGTAGCTAGTGTATATGAAAAGCAGGCATTACCTCCACTGTGTTGTG
The DNA here is from genome assembly GCA_013397815.1 of Aleadryas rufinucha. Taxonomy (NCBI): domain Eukaryota; kingdom Metazoa; phylum Chordata; class Aves; order Passeriformes; genus Aleadryas; species Aleadryas rufinucha. Next base: position 1,043,618 of record VZTH01014758.1, on the reverse strand, counting down.
AAACCAGCAAATTTGCACAGATAGGAAAAAATTAGTATACATTGATTTTTGATAAGCATCATTTAATCTCTTGTATATTCTGGCAATATCTACCATATACCCACAGGGTCTAGGAACAACCTTAAACATCTCCACTTTCAATTCCAAATGCAAGCTGCATGTCATTAACCTTGTCTCAATATCAAACATGTGAAGCACAGCAGAAATAAAATAAATAAATGAAAAATAATTTTGAAAGCTGCCACATAATTTTCCCACTGGGAAAAAATACTGAGAGAAAGAAAAGGGGAAACAGAATGCTTGTCCTGTCCTCTAATGCATGTCATGAAAGTATTTGACTTCAGATTCTCAGAGGTTATCTGCCTCACCCGCACTGCTATCAATGGAAGTTGCATACCTAAATATATTTGAGTTTCTGGGCTTCAGTTCCATGCAGGTAAAGGTAGAATGAAAGTCTGAATAGAATTCAAGGTCATTAGTAAATCTTATTAAATCGTGTATTATATGTGGACTTATAGATCACATAAGCCAACACAATATTGCTAACAGTGGGTGTTATCCCACCTCATGGGATAATAAAAGGGTTGTTTGATTAATATTCATAAGGTGTTTTAAAATAATGAACTGATCTATAAGTAACAAATATTATTGCACTGTACTATATCTCATTACTCCAGTCAGTCTGAGTTGTGTCCCGCAAGCCTCCCACACAGAAGTCATTCTCCTTGAATGTGCTTTTCAGCCCTCGCATCCATTGAGGGCTTGGTGGCAGCATGGTACAATGATCAGGGACGTTCCAATTCCCGATTTTGCTCCTAACCATGCTGTAGAGTAGCAATTACATCACTACAGAGAGAAAGCTCTCATCAATAAAAGGAAAATTGCAGATATGACCTGTTGTTCAATTCAACAGTGTTAACTGCTGTTCAGAAGTAAAGGGAGGAGTAAACGGGTTTCAGCTGAAAAATCAACCTGTCATATTGCATTAGGAAGGTTTCCATGTTTAATCATGTGTCAGGTATTTTGCAGAAAAGCTTTGCTGCTTACCAAAAAATCTATTTTTATTTCCCCCAACAGCAAAGCAAATCAGGCTTGGGCTTTATCCCTCCTGCATTATTAGAAATCATGCTTTCAAGGTAATGAAAATCACGAAGAACAAATTCTTTTTTCATTGATATGTATTCAGGTGAAATGCTGCTGTTGGGGTGCCAATAGATAATGCATGTCCATCAGGACATCCACTGCAGTTGTGCAAGAAAGAACAGGGTATTCTCCATATCTAAATTATCCGCAATATGACAGACTTTTCAATCATGGCCCCTCAGAGAAGATGGGAAACAAAAGACAGGAAGAGAACTAAACCTCCATTTAACTCTTTTCTCTTGACACTTAAAGTCCCTTGAATGAGAGACCTAAACCTTCATTCTTGATTGAAGAGAAGAATTAGAAAAAAAAGCGTCACAAGTGATAGTCACCTACCCTTCGATGGGACATCAGACCAGCTGCAGAAGGCACTGAGCTGTTAGGTAGAACCTACCAATATGCCAATTCTGTTTCCAGACACTTTTGCCTTCATTACCTATTGTACATGCTTCTACTATAACAGATTAAGTCTTACAAGCTTATTTAGTTAGAAAGGCTGATTATTTTTCTCTTTTGCACAGGGGAAAAAAAATGCTCCTTTTTATTCTTTTGAAAGTCACTTTCTTATTGAAATGCTGAATTTCCGTTATCATAACTGTACTCAGTGTAAACAGGAAACATTTGCACTTTAAATCAGGCTATCATATAAAAGTAGAAGGTATTTCAGTGGGAGAATTTTGGAGATGGTACTAGGAAATTGTGACAGGAATGGGGGGGGGGTTGGTTTGAGCAGTTTATTGCTTCTGGTAGACACCCCAACAGTGAAACTTGTGCAAAATATTTGAAATCGTTATTATAATTGAAGAACTGTAAAAACCATATCCAACTGGAGAGAAAAGAAATTCTGAAGATGTTCAAAAGTTGCTGATTCATTTTCTGGAGAGCAGCACATTTCTCTTAGAGGGCTTTGTGTGTTTAAGTGTTCAAATATATCAGCCTTGCATTAGAGCGATGTCTAATGAAGTTGGAAAATGGTGCAGCTCCAGATTGTTCTCTGCTCTGCATCACAGTCTTCCTTGGTGATCAAAACAACATATACAATAATAGCAACAGTCTTTAATTTTAAATTAGCAGAAAAAAATTCTTGCCAAAAGGAGATAATGTTGATTTTCTGTTGGGCTTCAAGTCCTTGTTGAAGTGGCAAAATGTGAAATGATTATTACAGCGGTTGATTAGGAAAACAGGCCTTGCTTTACAGGGACAGGTCCCTGGTGCTGTTGCCTTAATGAAATCTGATCATCTTGAGGAAAACTCCCAGATTTTCCAGTAAGAAGGTGCTAAAAATATATTTATTAATGGTCTTTAGAAAAACGTTAACTTCGCATTTTATATGCCATTACCTCATTCACATCTCAATCACACCAACTCTCTGAACTGCTCAGAAAATAAATGTTAGCCCATTAGTTATTTTCACAATTCTTTATAGTTCCTCGGTAGGGAATTCCTAAAATTTCAAATTTAGGACTCTTTTCATCTGTAATATATAGCAGTTTTTAAAAGAAAAATTAGTAAACGATCAATTTCGAGAGTATTCCAGAATTTACCTATGACAGAAAATTTCAGGACTCCAAGTTCAATTTGGTTTTAGAACTCTTTCAGGAAGATGGTCCTTATCAGTAGTAATGTAGAAATTTTTGTTTGCCACTTTAAGCCAGGGTTCTTTATTCTGCAGGATACCAAATCTGCTGTGAACATTTAGGGCAAAAGTGATAATAGTCAAATATTCCTTTGAAATTTCCTTTGCAAATAGAGGAAATAGTCAGTAAAAGTCAGTTCATATACTCATGTTCTGCTGTTATAACTCTTGAGAGATATTGGCTTGACTGGTCACCATTATAATATGCTTTACAAGACCTGCAAGTTTGTTTCACCTGCATTTGGCTCTGTCTCTTATGTTTCTAGATAAACGTCCATGCCTTTACTCCCACTGCAAATGGGAAGAGAGAAAAGTTTTAGTGAATTATCAACAATAATTCTTATAAAATTTGAAAGGTGCTTCAGATTTCTGCTGACATCTGAGAGCTGATCTGTAAGTAGAGATCTCAACATGCTGTGCACATGAGCAGAAGGGCCTGTTTGTATTCCTGCCTGGTACCTGTTCTTTTCCAGATTCCCTTGAAAGGAACTGGGCAGAAATGTTCCCATTCTTACATCTTACTGAAGCACATTTGAGTTCCATTGTAATAATGACCAAATTAAGCTTTTCGATATTGATGCTGGGCATGGATTTCCTGAAGAAACAGAGATAAAAATATTTTCAAATTTGCACAAGCTTTTGCTTACCTTAACAACAGTCAGGTTAAATAAGGCCTCGGAAAGTTCAGAACCAGGAACACAAAACCAGCAAATTACTTTACTACATTGCAAGTGTTTAGCAATGTTAAAATATTTTTGAAAACTTTTTTGTCATATTATTTCAGGAGGTTGCAGGGTCAAAAATAGAATTTTCAGCAGGTTGGAATATCAAGGCATATTTTTAAAATCCCTTTGACATATTAGTGTTTTTATTGCACACAGCACAGTAATGGCTTGCTGCCAGTCAGGCACATTCTGCTTGCTTTATTTATACATTGAGGTCAATGAAATTCTGAAGTAGGATTACTAATTTCTGCCTAACAAATTTAGATTTGCAGGTGAAATGACCTCTGGTTGTCAGCAGGATTGTCTTAAACCAAAGATCCTGAGTCTGTGCTACACGAGGTACAGGAGTTATGAGTATAATGGTGATGAAAACATCTTTGGTAGATCTTCAAACACTTCAGTTTGTTTAAAGAGTATGGGTTATTATGAAAAAATGATAATGTAACCCTGGTATTGCCTACAGAATGTAATGTTGTTGATGAGATTTTAATGTCCTTCTTTCCATTTCTTGAACCCCAGCTTGTGGTTATGAGTGGTCAAGCATCTTGCATTGCCTGACTGTGGCTCCAAGCTCCAAGCTCGGTGTGACTTTGGATCTTTTCGTGATTCTTGTCTGTTTGTCTTTTCTACCTTTGTTCCAAGATTAGTCAACATACAATAAGAAACACGCATTTTAGATCACTTTTCTAATTCCCACTCTTGGGTTTGGTAGTTCCCTAACATGTGGGTTAGATGTTAGGAACCCAAGAGAACCCAGTGTATTTTTTTTCTGCATACCATAAAGGTTTTCTTTTCACTGTTTAACCATGTAAGGTAAATTGCTTCCCTTTCAGAGCTGGGTTAACATAAAATGTATATTAGCCTGAAAGAGAGATATTACTTAATGTAATTCTATAGCTACAGTCTTTGTCATACTCAGAGGCTTGCTATTTACCCATCCAATTGTATAACCAATTGTTCCCATGATCCTCGGCATTTAAGAATAATGTTTCCATGGTAATCTTAGATTCTGTAAATGCTTATCATTCTCCAAATGGATAGCTTTAAATAAATAAGTCATCAGTTATCTAGTAGCCAGAATACTCTTTATTGGCTTAAAAAGCTGAAATACACCTCTGTTGTAAAAAGAGACCAGTTTGTTCAGCTGTAATAAGTTCACAATCTGCAGAATCATGACCCTACTGATAGTGTTAACAAAAGCTTGCTCCTTAATTATCTGCCTTGCATTCAGCTGCTGTTTCCCTCCTAAACTCAATTATAATTCTAATAGCAGCTGTGCTGCCATTGTTTGTTGCAATTCATTTTAAGGGACTTTGATTGGATGTCATTGGTCTTTTTGACTAAATGTGCAAGGTTCAAAGTATCCACTGCCACTAATAGCCCTCATCTCATCTCAAGATTATACTAATTATTTACATAATTATATATTATACATTATAGAGCTATTATGTATTATTTCTAAATGATAGTTATCCATCAAAGATGTTGAACAAAAGAATATATATATAGTTTTATTGTCCTTACACATATTTCAGTGTTGATGGAGATATGCTTATGATTACTCTGTTTCTGTGTTAGCCAACAACTGAAGTATCCTTTCAGTGCACTGCACATTTATTAGATCATTCAGAAGTCTCTACTGCTTTAAATTTTGACTCCTCATTTATTGTTTCTTCTGTACATCTATGTCAGTGCAATTGATGTGATAAGCAATTACTTTTATAGGAAGAAAAATGTCCTCATATGTCCTTCAAGTTTTGAGGTCTTATGATATGATAAATCTGAGTTTGATGCAGTAATTGCAACAGCTAGTGGAAATACACTTCATAATTACCACTTACGTAATTGTAAAAAGCCAGCACATCTCTAGTGTAATATAAGAGTTTATATGATGGAATATTTCAGCTCATTTATACTAAAGGAGAAAAAAATAAATTAAGAAATTGCTGCAGGTCTTGGATTTTGGATTGGATTCCATGTGTAGAGCTAGGTCTATTGACTTGATATCACTACTGCAAATACAACTGTATTTCAGGATAACTCATATGTCGAAGAAAATAAAGTAGTAAAAAAAATGAAAAGTTGGTTAAGGAAAGGGTATCTATTTGAATACAGAACAGAATTTGCTTGGTCCTTATAGATGAAATGAGGTGACTTGAAGTGACAGTTTTCTTCTGAGGACTCTGGAATCCTGAAGCTGGGTTTGAGCACATCTACCAGAAAGGCAAGACCATGAATTCTGCCATCTTATCATGGAAATTATAATCAAGGTCACCTACATTTATGTGGGGCAGCAAATGGTTCATTGCCTGTCAAGAACTCCAGAGTGTCAGTGCTAAATCATGAGGCCACCTTTGTTTGTTTGTTTTTTCTAATACTTCAAATGCCTCAAAAAAAAAACCCAAAACCAAACCAAAAAACCCCCACCAACAAGTCTGCAGACCATTAAAGGAATGCTGTTGGAGTTGCAAAGGCAAGTGATTTGTAGTTTGCACATCAGCTGCACTACAAATGCACATTCGCCTCTACGTATAAACACAGAATAATGGTCTTCAGTTGCACAGCCATGTGTATCTTCATGAGAAATTGCTGCCCCATCTAGTACAAGAGATTCAGTGAAAGAGATTGCAGCCAGGACTCCTCCATTTTGCTGCAGAAGCTGGAAGGCATGCAGCAAATGGTGATGAGAATTGCAGGGAGAGAATGGTTACTCAGTTAGAGTATTCAAAAATTGCCCACAGCAGCTCCACAGAGTTTCTTTTTTGCTGATAGTTCATTTATGTAAAAGTGTTTGCAGAGGTATTCAGTATTTTTGGATGCCTGACTTGGGATCATGATGACTGATATGCAGAAATGCTGAGGATTCAGAGCTACAACTGATATTTAGATTTCTGCTGCAGCTTGAAGCTTGTGTTTCAGGCATACAAAATATTAGTAGAATTCCAAACACACTGGAGATGAGATCCAAGATGTCAGAGAGCTGGAACCCACAGTTCATCGATGCCCTCAATCCTTAATCTTTTTTGCTCAGATTTTAAAATGTACTTATATGCATGGCTAGTGATGGGCATAGTGTCATGGAAGAAACTACAAAAGCACCCTTGTGCTGTAAATGAAGTGTTTTAGCACTTTTGGGAAAACTATTAGGCTCCTTCATGCATTTTTGGGTACTTATTTAACTGTGAAAAATCTGGTCCTCAGTGCCTTAGCTCCTAAGCAGGAAGATGGCAGTAATAAAACCTATTCCTCCCAGAGGCTTTCACAAAGGTAAATTTTTTAATGTCTCTGAACATCTGATATTTTTCTGTTGAGTCTCATGAAGAAGGAGGAAATTGCTAATTCTGTCTTCAGCTCAGAGCATGAGTACTGTATGGTAATCAATCTTAGGAAAACACTGGTAAAGGAGAAAAAAAATCCTGAATAGCTGCTCATGAGGTGAACACCATCAGTTTGGTGCAGTGAAGGAGACAGGACTGTGAAATTAAGGACTGTCTCATAATGCACATGCAAAAGGAGTCCTAATGCTTGAGCAGTACTTGACTTGGAACCTTAGTATTGACATGAGAACACAGTTCTACGTGTAGTATTCTACAAAGCTTTGGTTGACAGTTGTTTGGGAAAATACATACATCTAACTTACAGCTCTGCCACCTGTTATTAATAGAGTTTTCCTAAACCAGAGGGAATACAAGCTTTATTGCACCCCAGGCTCTCATATGTCTACATTAGGGGAGTGATTAATACACTTTTTCTTTTTTCAGAGTTGGCTACCAAATACTTACAATTGAAATCTTCTGGAAAACAAATATGAATCTCGTTAATGAGACAAGGCTGCCATGTTGATGAAAATAAATGTAAAGTTTATTCTACCAGAGTTTCAGAAGCACAATCCATTTAGAGGAGTATTGTATAACTGTTCCAACTATCTCATTGTATGAAATATAAAAATGTATTTTCGTTGCACATTGCATTTCACACATAATCCAAGCTTTAATCGTGGTTTAAGATTTAAGGAATAATTTTGGTAAGAAAAAAAATTCACCTTTTTAATGTGAAATCTGTGTTCCCTGCATTTTCTTTTTAAACTGTGTTCTTCGTATCTCTTCATAGCTGGAGTTCTGGTCTGAAGTTGGAAAATTCTGTGAATTTCCTTAGATTTCTGTTTCAGTGCTGTCAGGAATTTATTTTCTTTTCTTGAGTCCTTCATCCTCTGAATGTATTTCTAAATACTTACAGAAGGCACCAATATGTGGGTTTCAGGATCATTTTAGCCTTATTTCTCCTGCTTCCTTGCCCAATGGATGAGGAAGGGCTAGCAGTTATCCTGTGCTGCTCCATTTTGAACCAAAAGCTTTGAAAGCTCCTGGTTTTGCCCCATACATGAACATTTAAAAATAATTTAAAATTAGCTGAAGAATCCGTTTGGTTCCACAGATTACTTACAATTTGACTTGAAAAACTGAAGGAAAAGAAGCAGAGGGGAGCAAAATAAAACCCCAGGGTACACCTTTAATGCCACTTTTGTGATTTCAGCCTAACCTGCATCTGTTTTTTTGCATGTTTTTCAGATTAGCTTGGATCCCTCTTACATTCCTGTTTACATTTCTTTTAAATGTATCTTTCTGATTCAATATTTTTCCTCCTATTTGCAAATTAAATTCAAAGTGGCATGTGGTGAGAGGTGCCAGATGTGGGTTGCTTTCCTGCCTTTGAAGCAAATAGCATATAGAATAAGTGCAAGTATTGGGGAAAAGGGTCAATACCTTGTATGTGATTGGAATCAGAGTTCAGAAAAATATTCAGAAGAAAATCTGGGCTTTCTAATAGCAAGGCCATAATATTTTAAGAAAAAGTAAAATGTAGGATGAGAATGATTCTAAAATTTAAAGAAGAGAGCAACAATGGATAATTTTTTTTCTAATACAAGATTGTATAGTTTTCAAAACAGATGCAGCACTAATGGTAAGCAAATCAATCATGCGTTCTTGTGGTTTTTGTATTGTTGGTCTTTCTAATCAGCTCTAACCATTCTAGCTGACTATTTTATATAATATTAAAAATATTTATTATTATTATTATTATTAAGCACACATATCTCTGCACTTCTTTAGGTATTCTCATTGAATACAGGATGGCTAACAGAAGTGAAGTCTTCAAAAAGATTTATAGCAACTAAAAGGTTTCTGAATAGCAGTAAAATGTAATGTGAGTAAAACATACTGCTGTGACTTTTATAGTCAGGTGATATAGACCTGATTCCAGTAGTAGAAAACATTTATATTTTATAGAATTACAGAGGAAATGCTCTAGTTCTTGCAAAGAGAACACTCACTCACCACCTGTGGAATGGGGTGAAAGATGTTGAGTTAGGAGCAGCATGATTCTCCCTGGTTAAATTTGTACTTTTTAATAGCTTTAATAGGTTTCTGTGTTCTTTCTGGTTTGTGGTATAGCTTATGCCTGGAATTATCTGCCTCACTTGCTTTTAAGAAGAAGAACATTTTTTTGCTTCCATCAGTCTGAAAACTATAGTCCCCATATGAGCTTTTCTACCATATATCCTGGCAAGATTTAGAATCTCTGTCCCCAGTCCAGGCTGAGTACCTTCAAACAGAACTGAAATGTGGCAAATACAGGAATATAATCTATGCCAGAAATTGGGCTATCAGTACTGAAGAAGCAAAATTAAAATAGTTTGTCTGATTGCTGATAAAATGCCATGTATGTTTGCATAAAGAAGGGGATTTAAAAATTAAGGGAGTTTAACTTTTGGCTTTATATATGTATATATATATATATATGTTTGCTAAAAAGGATTGAATTATCTATTTTCTGGAACTTTGTGATATATTCTGGAAAGATGAACTCATTATTAATCCAAGTACTTCAGGACTAAATTGAACAGGGAATTATTTGTGTGTGTATTTGTGTTTCCTGATAAATCTGGCTGTTCTAAGTGTTTCTGTGTTTTCTGGTTTCTTGTTCCCATGTCCTGTGGGATGAATGAGGCATCTATTTTTGTTGTTGGATTTTCAACCTGAGGAACTTCTTGCAACTGTTAGGGACATGACCTTCCTAAAACACAACAAATCAAAACCTCCCAGTGGGTTCTTAAACTGTTTTTTGTTACTGTCGAAAACTTAATCCTTATGTGGGAATATTCCATATTCCATATTCCACATCTGAGTCTGATGGATTCACAATCCATCTTCTATTACATGTTGTGAGTCTTTTTGTGTATTCAGCATGCAATTTGACCTGGACAAATGCAGGGAAGTTAAATGTAAAATGTTTGAATGGTATAAAGGGACACTGACAAAATATAGATTTCCTGTGCAAGTGGTGGGGAGATATGAGGAATGAGACTAGTAGATTGTTGCTCCTGAATTCCAGTAAAAGTGATTATTGTACTTGCTGGTATGTGTGAAAGTGTCTTAAAGTGTTGAGTGATAACAATAGCACAGAACAGGAGACCCATGTTCAATAATATTTATATCGTAGACATGTTTTGTCTTTGCCAGTTCTTGGTGCTGTTGTTTATCACCACGTTTCAACATGCCTTTGTAGCAGGTTGCAAAATGACTGCTTTGCTAGCTCACTTGGCAATTCAAATTTGAAGTCTCTGTTCTGTAATTCCTCTAGTAGGTTGCCTGGCTTTTATGTTTTTCTCTTCAGAATAGGTAATATGTTTTGTAGTTTTCCAGCTCTGGGACCTTGGCTTTTCTCCATTGGTTCTGAAGAATAATAGCCAGTGACTCCAACACTATTTCTGCAAGTTCCATTAGCACTCTGGGATGTATTCCATCTGATCTCTATGAATTTTCTTTTGTTGCAGTAAACATATTGTACATTAAAAGATAGGTTATTGCATTACTTAAGAAAGTCTGGGGAAATCTCTTCTGATGGATTATTTAGGAAGAAAACTAGGAATGTGTGTAACAGTGTCTGGATGGCAAAGAGGGAGCTGGATTTATGAAGGACAATGGATATGCAGGGACAGAAATGTAAAATATCACAGCACCAGCAGAACCAGAACCACCTTCACCAATTCACAAGAACTCATGAAGGGTACCTTTGGGGATGTTGGACACATATGAATTGTCTTTATTGTTAATAATTACTAACCATTACTCTTAGTAGAAATTGTAATAGTGACAAAAAAAAGATTTTAAAAATTCTTTCTGTCAAAATGAAAGCGTTTATTGTTTATAAACCTGACCCTTCCCTAGTACGTCTGTTTCATTAGTTCTGCATCTTCCTCTTGAAGTCAAGTTTCAATGAACTTTGTTGTCCTTTCTCCTTGTCATGTGTTATGTACATTTAATTATGATATCGGAGATCAATGATGCTTACATTTTTTTGCCTAGACTATATCACTCGATGACAAGGTTTTGAAATGCCATTTTAGCAGTTTTGCCCTTCAGCTGTAAATTGTGATTCTGTATTTCTTCATTAATGATCTTGGAGTGCTTACATAATTACTTAAGAGAAAATATTAAATGTAAGATGGTTCCATTAATTTAAGAGCAGGGACATTCTATTTAGACTCCCTTTCCTTGCTCAAGGAGTAAAGCATTTTTCATTTTGATAAATGATTTGCCTTGTTATAACTTTTTAAACTAATGGATAAAGAAAAAAACCCCCGTGTTAAATAAAAATGATATGACAAAAAAGTGTGACATTCACTTTATTTTATACAGGAATGAATGTAACGCAAAGTGGTTTTATTGAACTGTAACAACAAAACATTTGAAGTTCAGCACTGGATTGGCCTGTAAATTTATTTTTTAGTAATAAAGATCCTTTTTCCTCCAGATGTAGGTTCAGATACAGCCCAGTTAAAGACCTCTACTACTAGGAGTGCAGTGCTGTAAGGAACTGGGTTCCCTCTCCTTTTCTAAAGGGTGCTTCAGGACTCTGAGCATCAGTATCACTGTCTTGGCTGTGTATCACAGTTGGATGTTAATCAGACAGGAAAACTGCATCCCCTCTAACCTCTGACATGCTTCCAGAGAGGTTGTTCTAGGTGTTGCTACAAAAAGGTCATATCCAGACATTTGCATTGCTTTAACTGTTCGTGCGGTCGAATTTAGCTGTTCCTGTGGTCTGGAGCAAGGCTATCATTTCCAAGGAAGTGAGCTCTCCATATGTGAGAGCAAAAGCTCCTTGGTCTCATTTGGTCTCAGGCATCCTGAGTGCAGAAGTACAATGTGAGATACACTTAAAGGGGCAGACTCCTTTATGGACTCCTTTTTTTGGTCTCATTTTTAGAAATAAGTCATAATCAGTAGCCTTCAAAGATCAGTTTGAAAAGTGTGGTGATAAGAGTTGCTCACTGAAAGTTTTATTTCTCTCCAATTTTTTTGGTCTTTTTTGATGCTTTTTTTCATAAGATTCTGTTAACAAATACTTCATCTAACCAAAAAATTTAATGGTCTGACTTCAGATGTGTCAGACCATCTGAAGTCTGTTCCATTTACTGTTATCAATAAGCAGTAACTATCAGGACTGAGATTTTCAAAGGGTCTGAAGAATAATTACACATTCATCTCCCATTAAGTTCTGAATGCCTTTGAAAATTTTAGTCATGTTTATCACTGGACTCTATTCAGATAAGATTGAACCGAATTATTTAGTGAGTGTCATCTGCATATTGAACTAGCTGAATTATTAGAACAGTAATCAATTAAATCTCTCAATTCTAGACACCTTTGTACTGTTTTTAATCACATCCAGGAGCTCCACAACTTATAATCCTACATACATCCCAACCTTTTAACTTGCTGAAGCTCCCAGTTCCACCTAATGTGTTTCACTTACGTAAAAAAAAGTAAAACTATCTGTACAGGTTATTACTGTGAATGTCAATTGCATTTATATGTGTATCAGAGGAAAGATGTTAGTTATTATACATTTTTTTTCCTATTTTTCAGCTTCAGCTGCTGCTATAAGAAGCATAAAAAAAGCATCAAGCATTTGAAATGGCTTTCACATTATTTCCTTTTCTTGCTGCAAAACTGAAGAACCTGATTAAAGTGCTGCTACTGTGGGTGCACCCTCTAATGGATGGGAAAAGATGGATGCAGGATATAAGGTAAAATTTTCAACCCCTCAGAAGGATATTCATGCAATGAAGGGCATGAAGTTGTCATCATATCATCTACTGGAACCTGTGTATGTGGTATGTCCATCTCCACAATCAAATTTGCCATTACCACCCTTGCTGCTGAAGAACTGTCGTGTACTTTCCAAAACTGAGTTAGTTTATCTATTGGCTTTCCATAGGATGAGATAAAATCCTTAGTTTTCAGTAGCTTCCAACACAAACCCTACTAATTCAGTAAGTGAGCATCACACTTAACCTGTAACAGTTTTTCTCTGTGTTATTATTAAACAGAGTGTGTTCTGTTGTCATCTCTTTGAAGGTTCAGATTCAGTGGCAGAGGAGTTTTTCTGGCACTTTTATGTCAGGATCATATGCAAAGTAATTCCACATTTACATCTGGATGTGCAGAAAGAATCTGCAGTGTGGGTGCTGAAGAGAAGAGGTGGAAAGGGTAGAGGGGAGATGGATGCCCCTCCAGACTGAGCTACTGCACTGTCCAAGCTGAAACACTTACCCTGTCACAGGGCATGATTCCTCTGAGAAATGGATGGTGAGTGCAGTCAGGGATTGTGTGAGCAGGAGGGAGGTGAAAATAAAAGGAAAAAACCAAGTTAAAAGGCTCCACAAAACTATGAAGTATGTAGCAGGCTTTAGTCCATAGTGTAAGAATAAGAATATGTTTCCTTATAAGAAGTTAGGGGTCAGATAAAACATCAGATAAAATCTGTATGGGAAATGGTCTGTGATTTATTCTCCTTATACCCTTCCCCCTTACTTTGCCAGTTAATAGTAGCCAAGCTGTATGTTAGAAATTCAAGATGAAAACCTTTGTTGGTTACTCACACATATACATGGGATTTTCCTGATGTTCATTTATCCTCTAAACTTATTTCTAGGATGTTGGCCCAAAACCATCACTCTCTATAGGTTACCCGAAAATATGGAATTTTAGGACACTGAAACACAAACATCTCTACAAGCATGGATTTTTTTTTGTTAAATGTGTATATAAGTCAGAAGATTGGTGGAAAGAAGTAATAAATGGCAGGGAGAGTGGGAGCCATCCCTTTTCCAGACATTCAATGTTCTTGTGCTGCATTCAGATGAAAAGAGACATGGATTGAAATTAAGAGAGTTATGCTCATCTTTGATATGTTAACAAGATAGACTCCTTCTCCCATCACTTTTTACAAGTGTCCTTATGACAGCTGCTGTGCTGAAGAAGTTATTATTCAAAAATAACTTTCTATCTCACTTGAAATTTAAATTGTCAGATATGTTTTAAACATATTTAAAAATAAGTTTAAAATTTTGAGCTAATTTTTATGACTATTTTTACATAGGTAATAATTCATGACTCTAACAAGTGTAAACCTCTGATTGGAAAGGAAATGTCACAGGATTTTTTTTACCTGCAGACATAAAAGGTACTTCTAAGGCAAACATGCAAAAGCTTTTCCCTGTTTTTGATATACCATTAGGACTGTCTTTAACTGTGCTTGAACTGGTGCTATGGTATGTTGAATTATACTTTCTTTGGGGCAGAACCCTGTCTGCTGGAAGTACTCATAAATTCATTGATTTTAATGCAGCAAGGCTGGTATATAACACTCATAGGCAGGTGACATTTGTGTGAGATTACTGAAGTCTGCCAAGACTTCAAGCATTTAACTGCTCACCTCATGCTGGTCAATATTCTAGATACTGACTTTTCATTTAAAATGCTTATTTGGATCTTTGACAGCATATTGGTCTGTCAGATTTTGATTGTAACATCAATAAAAATAGTGGAAGAGACAAGAACAGATCTCCAAGTAGGATTATGATGCATATACTGAGATCTGCCTCTGGAAGCTGTCAAGCTTTTTTGCTCAGTGACCAGACTCTTGCATCTTCCTGAGTTACAGCAGATATTAAGTTGGTTGACAAGACAGATGCAGTAGCTGCCTTGAAAAGAAATCAGTCTATTGAAGGAGGACTTTCTGTAGCTCAGAGTCTCCTCTTCCAAAAAGCATTTTAGCTCTGGATAGCCCTGGAAATTTATTGCGTGTTCCACCCCTAATTCTCATAAACACCACAAGATTCACACATCCCTTTTTTGCTTACTGTGCCTGTTTCTGTGGCTTCTGAGATGCATTGAGTGGGTAACTCTGAAACAGTGAGAACTCCCTTATCAACTCATCTGTAGGCAGGGCTTTTATTTGGTAAATATCTAAACCAAGATAAGGTAAATAATCCTTCAGCTGTGATTGTATTTAGTTCACAAGTGGAAATTCCCATAGGCATATATTTACATCACATATGTAAATTACAGATTTTTTCTAATCTAAGAATTGTACATATGCTTAAATGTGTTGGAATTAAGCTTTTAAGATTTTTGAAATACAATAGTTTTTCATATTATTGATACACAAGGCATGTTTTCATAACACTTCCGCACTTACATCAACTATTATCGCTCCTACATTACCAGTAAGTACTGTGCTAACATCTCTTTTTAGGATGAGTAATCTTCACTGTATTTTTTAACTGGAAAATGAAGGATAAGATTCATATCCCCTTGGCAAAAACGACTGTATGGAAATGCATCTTCCCACCTAATTTATTTGCCAGCTCTTGTGTTCAGATTGCTTTACTGATAAGAGAGCATCAAGGTTTAATTCACATTGCATTTTGTCACTGATAAGTTTTGCAAGCATTTCAACTTCCCATATATGCCAGTTTCAGTATTTGAAAATGGGACAGTATTTCAAATTCACTTTTCTGGAATACCTTTAGGTGAAAGAAGATGGCATGGTTTCCTTATTTAAATAATGGCATGGGTGATTGATCAATACTTTTGTTTTGTGATTTGAAGCAAATACTAAGCAGTATAGCACTATCAGTGATGACATAGAGTCAACTATTCTTCATTAGACCTGTGGTACAATATTTCCTCTTGATAGTTAAAGGAATGACACAATTTTTTTACTTTATCAATTACTTTAGCAATTTCCTCTATGGAACCAGACCATGCAGGGGTTTGGTTTTTGTTGTTTGTTTTTTTTTTTTACTGTAAAATAAGACTTTTTCCCAATGTTTTACTGCAACAAAGAAGCAATGCCACAAAAGATTTAATGGTATTTTGCTGGAAATATACATGTATCTTGAAATTACCAGTATTGATAGTACAGCAATGTGCTAAGTGTGGTTAATTCAAATGGAAAAGTAAGGCTGTAAAAGGTTTTTGAAGAGAAACCTTTCACTGAGAACCTATTTTAGAAACCCACTGTTCAGTACCAGAGCCCTCTGTCTCATGGGTGTTTAGAGTCTCTCCAGGGGTGGTTTCCTGGTGATAGAACAGACACAGTTCCATCAACCTTTCCTTTGGTTGCTGGACTAATTGGTGAGAAGAAGGTCCTGAAAGTCCTGTGTCCTACCAGTTACAGGAGTTGTGTTGTTGCTTGGTCTTCTATGTGAGAAGAAGCTTTGTAAACGGGGGGCTAAAAATTCCACGGAGAGAGAAAGAAGCAGAGAGGAAGCAATGTAAAATGGAAGGCTGAAGCACTGACACTTCAAGAGGTAGAGTGATTATTCTACTACATGGGGAACAGAGGATATGACAGGTGTTTAAAAGTCTGTATGTAGTGCATATTAGTTCTTTCTTTTAGCTTTGATGTGATTTTACCAGTTTAATTTACATGGTATAGCTTCAAAAATAATAAAATAAAAAGATACTGTAGAGCTATCATGGCAAGCATTTCATATGGTGTCAGTTTGGGATAAAGGAATAAAAAGTTCTAATAATATCTTTCAAGCATTAATCTCTACAAGATGTCCTGAAGACCAGAATTAGAGCAATATGTGGTCTTTGCCATCTTTGACTGTTGTGACTCAAAGACACTTTTGATCACTTAAAAAGAAAATTCAACACTTAAAAAGCACAAAAAACCCAGTAGAATTTCCACAACAATCCGGTCCCCCATTTATATCCCAACAGGGTCAATTGTCAATGCATGTCACATAAGAAAAAATGCACTGTTCTCACGATTGTTTGTGCGTGCAACTCTCTGCACCCCATGCTGTAAACACACCCCACAGTGTCAGATCCATGCTGCGACCAACAATATGTGCCCAGTGGGCCACGCCAGCAAGACCTACTGTATGTTTATGTTTTTTCCTTTGCATTTTTTGTAAAGCTGCTCCTTCCTCTGTCTTAGCCTGGCAGTATAGCTTTCTATAGTGTGGAGGACTGTAAAGCTGTCCCTAAAAAGCATGTTGGAATGCAGCCCTTGGACCCACAAATGAAAGCTCAAGCTCTCCATTGCAAAGTCTTTGTTTTCTAAATTATTTCAGGGAATGCAGCAGGAAACAAAAGCTGCACATCAAAGCAAATATTTGTAGGAGGTGTAGATAATGCAGTGGCATCTCAGTGCCTCACTTCAGGTGAGAATTGCAGCTCTTTTACAGTGGCATTTCACATCAGAGCACTCCTTATCTTCCTGAGCTGTGTTGGATATCAAAAGATTCTGAAGTGAAATTCAGCCTAAAAGTCCTTTAACAATGTTGGAAATGACAGCTTGGCTGCTCAGAAAGGAAGAATTTTTTTTCTTTTTTTTCCCAAAAAGTGAACAGTAGTGTCTGAAATTTCTTTAGAAGAAGGCTAGAGGGAAACGTCACATCTCTTGTAGTCCTATTTTCATACGATTCTGGGAATGTGGCACTCAGGTTAGTAACAAACTAGCGATAAAATATATCAATTAATTTGAGTAAAGTCAGCACTTGTCTAATTTTGTGTGTAAGAGGTTCCTGGAGTGGCTGCATTTTTCTAAAATTTCATCCATCATGTTGCAAAACCAGAGTTTGAAATCTGGGCTGTGTGCATGTTTGTGACTACTCAATTAAACCTCACAATTCTGTTTCTGTTTCCTGGTTTGATGAACAGAACCCACCAAAACACAAGTAATGGAGCATGAAGACTTCGTGTTGACTTTCAAGTAGGAATTGCATTGCTCAGGCCTGTTCGTAGGGAAGTTTCCTCAAAAGATGCAGAGGTATGCCGAGGTAGAATTAGGGAAAAATGCCACTAAATACTTAAATTATTCCAGGCACGTGTTCACAGTGTCAGGCCTGAACCGTTTTGAAGTGTTCTAGGACTATCTAGTATTCTAGAAATGCAGATTTAGGATCATTCCAAACTGTTCTACATCAGACTTAACTGGTGTTTCTTAGATGTAAAGCATAATTCATTGCATTCATTGCATTGTGAGGACCAGTATTTGTGTAACATTTCTGTTCCAATTTTTTGATAACAAACACAATATAATGCTTCTGCTAACAACAAACATCCCAAAGTACTTTAATAGGAGAATTGTATATTTATGTACATCCATTTTATATAAGTATGTAATAAACAAACATTGTACATATGTAATTATTATTTATTTTATTACATCAAATTCTTTAAGGAATTGCAGCCGCCGATTTTTAAAATATTTTTATTTTTGACTGACGTAGTCGACACCCTTTTTTCAGAATCCTTTGAGTGAAAGATGTCAGCACTCTTCAGTGACACTTTTTTTTTGTTTAAGAATTTCCTTCAATGTCTTCGAAACACAAATTTCAAACCCTTCAAAATAAAAGAGAAAAATTTTAATCAAGCTGTCACTGTTTTAAAGTTCTACTTAACTGAAGTGTCATTATTTCCCTGTAAACCAAGACCAATTTTAAAAATATCAAAGCTAACAGCCAATATTATTTGTATGTTCTTTTCTTAACTGGTGTTTATTACTGGATTATGATTTGCTTATCATGAAGCAAAATATAAGCCTTTCTAAGTAATGATAATCAAATAATTTTTTTTAAAAAAAAATTTTTTAAAAAAATTATAATTGTATGTTTAAATGAAGTTATTTATTAATCCAGCGGGCCAAGGACATGAACCCTAATTGAAATCCAGAGTCAGCTTCGTTAGAGAGTTTATAAAACCAAAGTATCTTAAAGGTCTGCAAGGATGTTACAAGGATACCATCAAGGGTTGCAGGATGAATCTAGCTGGAATTCTGCTCCTCAATTTAAGATTTAAAGTTCTGAGAAACATTGTTGATCAATTCATGGCAGAATAAGAAATATTTGTCCCACTGTGTGAAGGCTCTGGATGTAATTTACAGCCCAACAGTTACATGGAGAAATCTGTGCTATGAAAAAAAGGAGTAAAAATAATTCTTTCTTGCACATTAACCAGAATGATGGAAAGTTAGTTTAATCCAGGAAGCTCTGTTTTTGCTTCTCCCAAACAGAAAAGATAATGAAGCTGTCCCATTTATTAACTATGGTAATTAATTATAGTACTGGTCAGTTTAATGAATAGTAGAAATACTAGCAAAATATAAGGGGTTTGTTACAGTTCTTGCCTACCATTTGAGAGCTCCATTGAATAAAGGTTGCATAATTCATATAGAATAGTAAAATGCATGTAGTTCTTTATGAAGAACTGGTAGATTAATATCACTATACTGTCCTTTAATCCCCAGACTAAAACATCATACGTGAAGGGAAAATTCAAACTTCATCTTTTGCAGTTACTGGCATAGATTTGGAATCAGTAAACCAACTGATTTGCTAACATTTTTCTCAGATCAGGGTAGATAGAGGAAGAAAATTCTGACCAAATTCTAGAAGGCATTCATGTTGGACTCCAGTGATTGCAACAAAGCCTTGACTTCTGAGGACCATAATTGTCTCAAAGAAATTACTGCATTGTATTATATCTATAGCAAACATACAAAGATATGCAATTTTAATGACTTAAAAGCTTTGAAATTCAACAAGAAGAGCTGTATTTCAGCTGTATTTCAAAACTCTGCTGGGAATGGGTTAAAAGTGTAACCCTGAAACCAGATCCATTAGAAACCAAAACTGCAATATTACAGTTAAATAACATGATACTCAGAATGATGAAGCTGTAAGCAAGACACTGTTTCAAAATGTTCAACATTGTTTTTAACATCACAATTACCACCTACCCTTCCCAGATAGATACCTGGAGATAGCTTAGTATGTTCCTGATAATTTTAAGAAAACAAGATTTATAAAGGAAGGCTAGTGTGCATGGGGAGGTGGGGAGGACGTTGAGGAGAAACTTAATTACACTAGAAAGGCTATTTTTGTTTTAAAAAAACACTTATTCAATTAACCAAACACAAATATAGCATCATGTATGCAGTCAAGATATTTGATACTGTTAAATCTGTGATTCATGCTTGCAGTCCTTAGAATGTAGGATCCATTGGCAAGGTTGATTTCTAAAACCCTAAAAGGGTATTCTATGAAACTAGAAATTCTTTCTTGGCTCTTGAAACATATTTGCTCTTAAGTACCACACACCTATTTATATTCTTTTTCCCTGCTCTAACTAGTGTGCTAATTTTCACAAGTAAGTTTATGTTGTTGTTCTGTAACTCTTAAAAATTAAATTATTTTAAAATATGCAACTTATTTGTCTGCCTTTGAAATCAATGTAATGCTTTGTAATCATTCTAAAAAGCCTGCTTGCATTTGCTTTGGGTACTACAGGCAATACATTGCTTACATCCATTTCTTTTGCTGCCAATGGAATTATTTCATATAATGAGTCAGTCTGCTGCATGTCTTCTGTGGCCCAGGCATTTCTAGTATTTATAACTGCTCTCTGGATTTCAATCACAAAGAGAAATGTTGAAACTGTTGCTTAGCAAACTCCTTACTTTATCAGCAGTGAAGACACTTCAGGAGATCTAATTCAAATTAAGAAATTTGAACCAATTATTTTGGTGAACAGATTGAGATCCTGATCAGATTGACATCTCAATACTGGCTAGAGATTATGACAGATTATCCATAGACACTTAAGAAGCTGCATACATGCAGTCATTTTCATTGCTGCATCCCATAAAACCAGGCCCATGGATTAATAGACTCTTAGATCAATAAAACATTGGCCACATTAAAAGAAGATGCTAAGCACCAATGAGAAGACAGTTTCTAGTCAAAGTAATGAGAAAATAGGAATCTGTTTGTGTCAGAGCATTTTTCCTCCCTCAGAGTAATTGCTACTGGCCTAATTCCTCGATCTGGTTTGTTCTCCTGAATAGTCTCCAGCAGGTGCCATATTTAATACAAATGCTCCCAGTCCTGAGCAGTTAATAATGGAGTGGCAAAGTTTTAATGTTCCTTAATCTGTTTTCACTTGGTTAACCTGAAAATAATGTCTGCCTGCCCTACTGGCAGCTCTAAAGACTACAGTGAACAGGTGGGGTGTTTTCTTTCCAGGAAATGTCAGTTTGATGTCTGGAAGCAGATGTAGTTTTCCCCGACTCAGTGCGGGTCTATCTTCTAACTTAATAGGAGCTCTAAATAGCTGACAGGTGATAATACATCTAGTCAGCTCTAAGCATATTCTGACTACACTGCCAGCTAGTAAAGGGGAAACTTTCGCTTCTGCAAAAAAAGTGATCACCTTTTAGAGCAAGAAAGCATGTTTAAAAAACTTTCTGATTAGTAAATCAAGTCAGATTGATGAAGCAGTAGATGTACGGAAATGTTCGGTCTGCGTGCATAGAAACTTTATCTTGATGTATTGATGACCTGGTATTAAAAATAGCTTTCAGGGAAGAAGAGATTATTTAAACCTCCATTCTAGGCACCTCTTAAGTGAAGGAGGATACAGAAGCGTGTATCTAACCTAACCTCTGATGTCAGCTCTAGGGCAAGAATCTAAGCCTAAATTCATAAGTAGTATTTTTCTTTCAGAAACCCATTATTGAGCATTTTGGGTGGCTCCAGTGTGGTTCCATTAGTGCAGTTCTCGTGGGCTGAAAGCTTTTTCTGCAGGCTGTGGTACTCTTTTGGTAACTTCTGCAGTCATACTAGTTATTCCAGGCTTGCATTTCTGAATTTTTCTGAGAGAAGTGAGGGAGCAGAGAAAAATGAAAGAGGTCCAGGTGCTAGTTTTTTTCCACTCTCTCTCTCTCAATCCTTCTGTTTCCCTTCAGACTGCCCTGGTCTGAGCAAGGACCATCTGTTCCTCTCACCTTCCAATTCTTCACAGAAGTTGGTCCAGCATTTAGAAAGCAATTTTTTCTTCTATAATGAAGAAATAATGAAGTTCTCTGAGAGCTGCACCACTGGCGATACTCAGCTAATACCCGACTTCCATTCCTGCTCCTGATGGTTCTTGGTGTGTGTCACTGCAAACTGTGTCCCTTAAGAATATTTCATATCATGCTGAAATGGTATCTAACTCCAGGTTATGGTAAATTTCTGGTTTGGATCACTCTACTCATAGATTGTTTTTGTCATCAGGAATTCAAAATTAATTTGACGGTAAGGAAGGGAAATAATTTGCCAAACTTCATTTTTAGGAAAACAGTGATTTTGAGCTGTATAAAGTGAAATTCTGAATAACTCACCAGGTGGATGGTTCCATCTTTTGGCACTGTGTACTGCAGGAATTGAGATTATGTGTATAGATAATAGACTGACTGACTGACTGATTGACCAACCCACTGACCAACTTTATTTGCTAAGCCTGAGATTCATGGGAGAAAAATTTCTGGCAACTTAAA
This sequence comes from Aleadryas rufinucha, assembly GCA_013397815.1. NCBI lineage: Eukaryota > Metazoa > Chordata > Aves > Passeriformes > Aleadryas > Aleadryas rufinucha. The sequence continues at coordinate 1,021,424 of VZTH01014758.1, read as the reverse complement.
ACTTCCTGAAAAACAAGATATAAAATAGAAAGGATGACACAACTGTAACAATAGCATTCTGAATGGCGACATTGCATTCTGAATGGAGATCTGCTTGAGACAAATTGAATAACAATGCTCTTTTTCTTCATTAAGGACATTAAAATCTGTAAGGCTATGGGACCTGGATAGACATAAAGATTTTAAAAAGCAATGAGGAGAGACTCATGCTCATTGCTGCATACTTACTTGAAGAGCCCAATTAGGTAAAAGTTTGCGCTAATTTGTGCTCTCTGAAAAATCTAAGCAGAAAAGCCTCATTTTTGCATTGGTTCAGATAAAAAAACACAACTCTTTTTTATCCTAAGTATCACCACATGAATATTACAAATTCTTTTAGGAGTGTAAAGTAATTTTTTTTTCTATTGTAATGGGAGATAAATGCTATTTTTGCATAGCATCAAAATACAGAAATTCACCAAGAATCTTTCTGTGTGCCTCACTATGCTGTTTCAGTGGGGTGTCTCTGGGAATATTGCAGTTTTCTATTGTTTTCTGGAAGTGCTAATATTAGCACGAGCTGTGATAAGAATTATTTAAGAACCTAATTGCATGCTCTCTATTTGGCATTTGAATTTTGCATCTTTGGAATTCATCTTTTCAGAGCTCTTCATTTAGTTTCTATTAATACCCTGTAATTTAATAATTGTAGTGGGAGGCTAGGGAGAATATGGAACAAGGAAAGATTTGCATATTTCCTTGATACAGTAGTTTGTGATAGGCTCTGACCTTTTTCTTTTTTAGACTGATCTTAAAAAGCAGTTTTGCTAAGGCTGGTGTAAATACCATGGAGCATGGAGAGACCAAATAGGGAGAGTCTTTATCCTTTATTCCAGTCACTTGTCATATGACTAAGGAAAGGCTGAATCAATCCATCAGAGCTCTGCAAAATGGTATTAAGCAATGTAATTCTTGATTAAATCTTGCTTGCAATGTAGATATCAGACTGAATAAATGATCTTCTAAACTAAATCTTACCATGAAAACAGAAAAAATATTGCTTTTTTTTCTGTTGCCCTTAGACTATGTTGAAAAGCACATCTGAAAAAAAAATGTGGCTGTGACTTCATATTTGAGTTTTTGCCCATTAAAACATATTACTACAGGCCTCTGTTTTTTGCTCTTGTAACCCGAATAAGAAAATAGCATGCAAGAAACAAATCTTCTGGAAAGATTGGCTAATGGCTGTGTAAACAGCAAATGCTTGCCACATATGGGCATTAGGAGATTTTATTGCAAAGACTCAGTGACTACTGTGAACAGGACAGAGCTCTGAAATGTGGTAGCGAGGCAGATATTTTGGGAGAGGCTTGGAAGTCATTTGGCAAAGGCCTTTTCAGAGGCTTTGGGACCTTGGGACTCAGAGCCTATGCAAAAAAAAGGACTACAGCAGCTAAAAGTCAAGGCTGGGCTGTGCTGCTTGGATCTTCTGCAAGGGCTTAGGGTGATGTGAATGAGGGAAGACAGAACTGTGAGGCTGCACCTTGAATCCTGCGTTCACTTTGGGACTCCTCATGACAAGAAGGGCATTGAGGTCCTGGAGCGAGTCCAGAGAAGGGCAATGGAACTGTGGAAGGGTCGGGAGCACAGGTCTGAGGAGGAGCAGCTGAGGGAGCTGGGGGTGTTTATCCTGGAGAAAAAGAGGCTCAAAAGTGACCTTATCACTCGCTTCAAGTCCCTGAAAGGAGGCTGTAACCAGGTGAAGGTCAGTCTCTTGTCCCAGGCAACAAGCAGCAGGACAAGAGGAAATGGCATCAAGTTGCACCAGGGGAGATTTACCTTGGATATTAGGAAACATTTCTTCACTGAAAGGGTTGGAAAGTATTGGACCAGGATGACTAGAGAAGTAGTGGAGTTGCCAACCCTGGAAGAGTTAAAAAAGCGTGTAGATATGACACTTGGGGACATGGTGCTGTGGTGGACTCGGCAGTGCTGCGTTAATGGGTGGACTTCCATTAACTCCGATGGTGATCTCAGAGGTCTTTCCCAACCTAAATGATTCCATGATAGTCAACAAAACAGGGCTTAAGCAGAGTCACCTCAAACATTTACATGTAAGCAAGAAAGTGCCTGCAAAGCGTCCTTATGGGGAACCGTTCCCCGACCCGTTCTGGGAAATCTGTGTGCCATTTCTTCACTGTGAGGGTGTCTGAGCCCTGTCACAGCTTTCCCTGAGAGGGTTTGGAGCCTGCACCTTCAAAGATATCCAAAAGTCATGGTCTTGGATAACCTGCTGAAGGAGTCCGTGACTGAGCCAAAGGCTCGACAAGATGAGCTGCAGAGGCCCTTTCCAGCCTCAGCCACTCTGTGATTCTATGAACTGACAAAATTGGAAAGGGCTGCTAAATGTTTTGATGGTCCTGAAAGAAGTGGGCTCCCTCCTGCACCTTTGGCCAGGGTGGGCTAAAGGTTTTAGGAGCCTTCCTTAATAATGATGAGTGGAAGACCTCAGTCTCTAGTCTCAGTCCACTTTTTCAGCATTGGAGAACATGCCCAGAATATGGCAAATATTACTGGGGAATAGAGAGGGTAAAAATACTTGTGCTCATGGAAGCAGGGATCTCAGTAACTACCCAGTTTGCATTTCCAGTGACCATTCCCTTTCCTCAAATAACATTACCTTCTGTTTTTCTTGTTAATAGGGAAGGATCCTAAATTTCTCTACAGATTTTGTATGGAAATTATTTTAACTTCCTTATTTAAAGGGCTAAATACAGAACATAATTAGAATGGTATTTGAGGTCAGCTGAAAGTGCATTGAGAGGAGAGATTTGACAAGGAACCCAGTCTAATACATTTTTTATTTGGTTGCATTACATCCATGCACAGCTTATAAACATCATAGCAATTCTGTAGACAATTTTCCATCAACTAGTAATAATATCCCTGAAAAAAATCCCTGGATGCTTTGCACCATGTTGCCATTTCTTTGCTTGCTCTGGAAAGATTGGGAATGATAGAAGTAATTGCCACAAGTCTCTGCAGTTTGCACAGAAGTTTCTCTTTTTCTGACAGTGAATGATGTCATGAATCTATGGATCATAATGTTTAATCTTCCCAGCTTCTCAGAGCAGAGTTATTCTAAGTAAATTTTTGTATCTGTGAGAGCTGACAATAAAGAGAATAAGAAAATTTAGGAGCCCCAAAAGCATAACATTTTTATCTATAGTTATTCATAAAGATCAGTTAATTCTGACAGAAATCAAAGTGTTGATTTCCCAAGATAAAATGGCAAATTCTTATAGGACAAAGGATGTATTTGTTGCTAACTATGTACTGGCTTTCAATTGATGAGGAGTTCTTTGCTCCCAGATATAAAAAAATTATTGAAAAATGCATCTTGGAAAAATGAGTTGTATGCATTATCTCTGAAATTCTTGATTTAGCATTTTTATTTCAACATTTATATTTCATCACCTGACTCCCGGCCACTTCCTCTGAAAGAAAATGTTGACTTTTCAGGAAATTATGAGCTTTGTTGAATGTTTGGAATTTGACTAAAGGCTGAGTAAGGATTACTTGTATGAAAGAGTTTTTATAGCAACAGCTTCCCAGATGTGTGGGTATGTTTGAGTGTTTCAGGAGTGTTGTATGAGGACATGATCTAATATACTGTTGTGAACTAACTTTCTCAGTTTCTCAGAGTTCAAGGAATTCTTGCTCCAAATGCAGCAGCAGGAATAATACTGTTCTTTAGCAAACAGTCTTGCACAGATTGCAGAAATATGTTAAATATTAATTCCATTAAGGTTGAATATTCTACTAAACTTAATTGCAATGCTATGTAAAATTAATTTCATTAATTTATTTTAAAAAGACTGCAATGAAATGTGTAGGAATTTTGTAACTAGTATTTTAAATAATACAGTGAAGCTTACAATAAATACTACAGTGAAACTTACAATAATTTAATTAAATATTTAAAGGTAATACTGGTACAAACTTGAGAAAAAAATCGTATATACATATGTGCATATATATCTTTGGATTTGTAGATTTTACACACACACACACATACATATTTATAAATATATATATATGAACATGACTGGTGAGCCAGTAAATAAAGCAGAAATTAAATGGTCTTGGACAGCCAGCCTTCCGATTTGTGCTTGTCCAGATTACTGAATTTCTGCATCCACGTGCACAAACCCGTTCGCACCTCCATTTCCTTGTACGTGGGTTTTTAGCAGCATGGAATGATGACTGGATATGTGTTTATCCAGACTGATGCCTGATCTGAACATTTGGAGAAGTTGGTTACTAGAGCATGATGCAGCATGATAAATTAGCAAGGAAGTACAGATGCAGTGGCTGTCTCCTCCCTGAATATGATTGGAGACAATAAAGAATTTAGAATACTAGGAAAGAATTATGGTTCCTGTTGTCCATTTGATGCACAGTTTTTTAAGGGAAATAAGCCTTTTCAATTTATTTCTTTCTTGCTCAATAATTCTCTCTATCCTTTCTCATGTGGCCCATCAGCCACGTGGATATTTAGCAGAAAGAATGAAGACAGATATATGAGTAGGAAGGGAGAGAGAACTCAGTATAACTACTTTTTGCTTTCATATATGTCTTTTCTTGTGGTATATTTCCCCTCAAGAACATTCACAGGGTGAAAACAACATAAGGGCTACTGAAAATATGTAGCAATGTACTGCATGCTTCTTATCCTCATTAATTCAAGACAGATAGCATTTGAATGTAAAATAGTCCTCAATATCACTACAAAAAAAAATGGAAATACAAGATAAGCAATGCGGTATTTGTTTCAATGATCTTAGCATGAAGTTCAGTGCACCGCAAGGGGCTATGGCATAAATATTCAGCAGTATTCAGTTTTTTCACCCTGCATGTGAGAAGGTTCAAGAGAAAGCTGTATGGAATGGTTAATCTGCTTTTCCAAACCAGAATGGTGTATAGACACTATTTCTAAGCCCTGTCTGGGGAGTTCAGCCACTGTAGGGAACAACTTGCTGTTCACATCCACTGTTGGACAAGGTATTAACCTCAACATTAAAGGAATTTAGAGGTAAAGGAGCCTGAACACTCCTCTGTGAGAGGAGCAGCAATCGAGGGGAGACCTCACCCACCCCACAGACATGTATGTTACTGGATGTCAGGGAAGGGTTCTACTAAATTTAGTAGGCTTATGGAAAGAATCTCTTTTATTTCATGCTGCATCAATTGGATTTCAAATGAAGATTTGGGTACCTGACTGTCCAGTTTCAGACATTTTATTGAAAAATTGCCTCGGGGCTCAGGATTTTCCCCCTGTGCTTCCTGTTCTTCCAGACCAGTTGCTATGACTGGACTCAATCACCTTTTTAAGATTCCTGGCACGCATAAGTAGAGATGAAGCATTTTCTGTTATGCTTCTATTATTGCAATTATGTGATGAAAAGGAGAATGCAATCCAAAATACAGAAGCCCAAAATCCTCAAATGTAAATGCTCTTGCAAATGAACCCTCTGCCCACACGGAGAGAAAAGATCCAGGCTCAGATTCACAGCTTGGCTCTTATTCTGTGTATAAGAAAGCTTACTGTAAGACCAAAATCAAATTATCTCTGTGTTCAGAAGATAGTTAACATTAAATTCATCTCTGCACCATCTAATTTCGTTTTCAGATTTTTGCATAGTTTATCTTAGCTAATGAAGAATGTTGACACAGCAGATCATGATGTGAAGAGGGGAACTCAACTTTACTGTCTTTAAAATGGTTGTTTTCCAAACCCTTCTGGGCAGAATGTCATGAACAGAATAACAAAACAGACTTCCAGCTGAAAATCTATATCAGAAAGCTTTATGTTTGTGTTAGCATATCAGGGCTGCATTGTCAAGGAAGGGCAAAGATGCTACGAGCATGGGAAAGGCTTTGTTTTGTGAATATTTGATTCCTAATGAAAGAAAAGTAGCATAGGAAAGGAAGTGATTCTTTTTCATCACTTCAGACTGAATGTAAATGTCAGTATACCCAAGTGCATTTACAATGTGATTTACCCTAAAAGTACCAATGTGTTTGTACCAGAGTATTATTTCGGTAGTTTCGTTTCAGGCTGCTATTTTAAGATCAGGGAATCCGAATTAGGAACTTTGTGAAGTCTGACATGTTTCTATTAATTTACACAAGATTCTCTTTTTCTAATTCCTTCATGATTGGCTCAGGGTCTTTTATTTGACTTCGTTCTGCAGAAGATTAGACCTCAAAATTACAAATATTTTCATTGAGACTGGTATATAAGGCTGCCAGGGCAGCTTGAAAGCTGAGGGAGCCTTACAGTTGTACCTGCAGGAGCCAAAATTTTCTCCAGATTCTGCTGTCACTCCTGGATCTGTCCAAATGACATTCCTCCTTGGCACAGGTGAGGCAACAAGTTCCAGGGTCCCTATGTTTTTCTATGCAGCCCTCATTCTGATGTACCCATTGCTGAGTGATCCCCTTTGAACAAAACTCAGGATTCTCCTGTTCTTTCCCATTGAAATCTCATCTCTTCAGCAAGCTTGCATTTGGTCCAATAAATTTCTTCTTGGAAAACTGAATTCAGGATCACATACTCAGATAACATTCAGCCTTTTAAAATTAAGTCAGTCATCTCCCACTAGATGACTTAGAGACTGCTCCATAGTTAATTTTACCCTGGAAACCGTAGAGATCAGTATTCCCTTGAGAAAAGTCTGAGGAGTTTTACTTTAGTTTGTTTTTGAGGAATGGCTGGTACAGGGGAATGTGAATTTGTATCCATTCCATTCCATGTATATTATGTTACAGGAAACCTATTCAAGCAGCAGTGTGATGCTACAGAATCATACCATAGCACATGTGAGCAATAGCACTTTTGGGACCCATAAGAACACCAAAGATAATGCCTTCCCATCCTCCTACCAATGTTTATTAGTCCCACAGCAGTAACACCACCCTTCATTGGCAAATGCAGTTATCTCACTTGGCATCTGAGAAGCTTAAACACCAACCAGTCTGTGGCTCTTTCTTCTCTCTCCTTAATACACAGAGGATTACCCTTGTGAAGGACTACATAAATAGAAAATGTGATGGCTTTGCTTTAACTACACTAAGCATGTCTCTTTTTTTTTCCTGGCAACAGTTTTAAGTGTCAGTGTTGCATCCATATTAAGTGTGAATTCCCTTGTGTAAATCCCATTAAGGTTAATAGAATTTTAGTTTTACTGCTTAATAAATTTCTGAGTGGATTAAATTTTGAGAAATATATAACCAGTTATAATGCACAGAGCATAATCCCATATCAGCCTACATATACTATAGCTAAGTATGGGAAATGCTAATAGAGACATGATGTGGCTTAGTATTATACTTAAAGAAAATGGAATAGATTGTTTTCAAGTTTTTAACTTAGCTAATATTTCAGTATAATTTGTCTTTTATTGTTTGTTGATTTTTTTTCACTTCTACTCTCATTAAAATTTCATTCTTACAGATTTTGTGCTTCTGGATTTAGAATCATAATTAATTGTTTGAGACATCAGCTCTTCCAAGCTGTTAGATCACAGTACAATATTATATACCTGGTAATAACTGAACTCTTTGGGGGAAATGTACGGTGAGAGGGTTGGTACTCAAATGCCTGGATTTTAAGGGAATCACAGAATCATATTTTAGGAAGATCCCATGACTATATGTCACATACATATAACAATGCATGTATTCAAACTTTGTGAATCTGAAATTGGTTTATAGTATTAAGTATAGATTTCTGCTAAAATTATTGTGTTTGTCTCTCCGGAGCTTTCAGAGACTCTGTTGCCTTTCTCCAAGTGCTGTTCCATGGATTTACCAGCTTTAAATGACACGCTGAAGGTATTAGAATGTTTTTTTCTCCGGAGGCAGACAACATTCCTGAACTTTTGGTCATTGGTGCTGCTCTGAAGTCAAGGTGAGGGTGTGTCTCCATGGGCTGGCAGCCTTTCCCCAACCCTCGTTCTTCTCAACCCCAAATTTAGCTAACAAAAACAGACAAAAGGTCTAAGCTTTCTATTGTTCACCCACCTCTGCTTTTGTTCTAGAATTCTTTGCTTTTTCCCCATTGCTCACATCCCTGTGTATATCTCATTGTTTATTTGTGTTGCCAGTGTGGTGATTTGGGAAATCTGCCTTTGTATAGCTGTAAATTGCAGCCAAGGTTGTGAAACAGCAAAATATCTGGTTATTAGTTATATTCAGGAGACTGACCAAAAATGTCAGTACAGCTTTCCATATTTATTATCTCAGAGAATTCCATATACACTAAGAATATGATTATTTTTTCTTTACATGCCAGCCCTGTAAGTCTGCCTCTGATCTGAAAGTCAAGCTGTCATCTTTGCTTTTAATGAATTTTTTGCAACAGAAACTTACATTACAATATTTTTGCCTCCTTGAGCCAGCATAGGACTGAGGCTGTTTTCATATCTTCATTGCTTCTGCAAAGAGCTAAGTAAAAAAGGAAAGAACTAAAAATGAAAAAACCCAAACAAACTGGAAATTATTTTTTATTAAAAACAAGTAGTTGCGATCCTAAGTAGTTACAGGAATACCAGTGGTTCAAAAATAAAATGGTATGTCTTCATAGTCCTTTTTAATGACTACAACTCTCCTTTTAAGGTCTAAGGGCAACAAACAGATGCAACAGCATTCTTCTAAACAGACAAGGTGACTTATGCTTCCGTAATGTACATAATGTCTTAAAATTGAAAAGCAGCAAATATGATTCATTCATGTTAACACGACTTAGCTAGGAAGCTCAAGTATCACTAAAGATCTCAGCCTATAGCTTCCTTCTCATAGGAGGATCCCAAGCGACCCTGTTTGCTTTACTTTCCAGTGCTCCAGTCGTACTTGATTTCACACCCAATCTCAGCAGCTTTTAGTGGCCAGCTATTTAAAATCTGAAGCCCTGTATTTGTGTTGCTATCCAAAAATTCTTTCCCTTACCAATCATCCCTATTTCTTTGTCTTTCCTCTGTGACAATAAGTTGCAGCTAGGTTTTCAGCTGACTATTTGACAAAGTCGAGCAATTTTGTCTATATTCAGTTCAAGGTAACATTGTCCTGAGTGAGTTAGGCTGCTGTACCTCTGATGCTGACAGGTGTAACATGTACATTTGCTGCTGCACTTTTAACACCAATTATATAATAATTTTTCAAAAATTTAGTAGACTATTAACTTTTACAAAATGTTTCAGTATTATCCTAACTTTCAAGATGAGGAAACTGAGGCAGGTGACCAAGGCAATGTTACGTTGCTCCACCACAGCCATGAAGTGCATTCAAGGAACTTACCAAAAGCAATAAAGGGTCACAGAAATGGACATTTCAAAACCAGTTAATGATCTGGTTTAGACTTTCCTAAATTTTTTGCCTACAAGAAAAATACTTGGCATCAGGATCCCATCAAAATGTGTCACCATTGCAGAGTGGCTGCCTTTGCTGAGCAGTGTACTTGTACAGCTCTGTGTATGAACACTACAGGGCAGTTTTTAAGAAGCATGGATTTATCTTGGAGAGCTGGCTTATGGAAGCTTTTTCTTTATCTGTTCTATAATTATCTTGAGGAGTAATTGGGAATATTTTGCGTAGTCAGTTTTTTTGTTGATTTAAAAACATGTTCATTCTGGTTGGTTTTGGCTTTTTTAATGAAATGCTTCTGCTGTTGCTTCCTGTAGCTTCCTACTATCCGGTCCCACTTCTGACACACCCCAGTGTTGATGAGACTTTGAGAAGTCACCAGGACAGTATCCAGCAAGGGGAGTTTTGGTGGGGGAGTCTCCATGCACAAAACCTGAAGAGACTAAATGCACCCTGCAAAGGAAGAAATCATTTTCACTTGACACTTCTTTCTTGGACTGTTCTCCAAATTATCAAAGGTCCATTTTTTTTTTTTCACTTGGGCAGAACAGGTAATTGAAAACTTTAAATATGTGTATTATTTAAATCTTTATTTGGTAATGGATTTTTTTATACAGTTCAGCTCTATGGATATGGGTCTATTTTCCACAGATCCTGCCAAGAGACTTTCCATTCTGGGGCTTCCTGCTTATTTCTTCCAGCTGCTTCTCTTTCTTATCCCTTCTGTTGTTATTCTCCTCCTGTCTCCTTGTTTTCACTACTGATGGAGGAGAGGCTTGGTTAGACTTTGAAATCATAATATAAATGTTCTTGGCAATTGTTTCTTTCTATACTCTTTATAATTATTCTCCTGCGATTCCAATTGTATTTTCCAGTTGGAGACCATCTCAGAGAACTGTGTTGCTCAGCCAGAATGTTAAAGGTGCAAATAATCTTTTGAGAGGGTTCATAAGGAACATGTTTGACATTGAAGCACAGCAGGAGGTAACACAGTCGCCAAAATGGTGTTGGCTGTGTTGACGAGTGATGCAGGAAGGAAAACTTCTTATCCAGCTCTACATCTCCTGCCTAATCCTTAAGATGTGCCACGAGGTCTGTGTGCAGCACAAAGCCTCCTGCCAAACTCACCCTGAAAGTTCACCCTCAGCAATAATGGAATCTGTGGGACTTGTTGGCCCAACCTGCTCCAATGGGGTGGTACTGGGTAACTGTATGAAATAGAAGTGTGCGTGTGCCTGTGTGCATCACTGGAATCCTCTGCTGTATTAATGACAGATAAAAAAACCAAAACCAAACCAAAGAAACCCCCCAAAACAAACAAACAAAACAATAAAAATCCAAACAAAACCAAACCCCCCTCTCAAACAAAAAAACCCCAAACAAGCAAGCAAACAAACCCCACCCCCTTTATTTACATTATTTTACGTCTGTGGAAGTCATTAGACTACCTGTTAGTCTGATGGCAATAATGCTAGTCCTTTTAGAAGGGAATTGGTCCTCCATCCTGCAAAAATAACCACTTTCATGGAGGCAGCAAAGTGCTGTTTTCTCACATGTGAAAGTATTTGCAGAATAAAGTCCTTTGTTTGTTTGTTTGCCTCTGTGTTTGTGTTTGTTTTCTCTACTTTTGGAGCATATTAGAAAGCATCCTGCTCTCGTTATTCCTTTTGAATAGTCTATTTTCTGTAGAAAGTAATATCCACATGGTAAACTCCTATTCATCAAAACTGTGCCAAATATGTGCCATTTTAAAGCTAAATATATGTGATTTTATTTTACTTTAAAGCAAGCCAAAATACATACCAAGAACATAGCTCTGAATGGTATTGGTCCTATTTTCAAGTGAGTATTTACTGTGTGAGGCACTTCTGTGCAACAAGCTGAGTTGGTAAGGGGCTGCTTTATGAATGCAGAGCAGAAAGCAGTATTTCTTCCTCCTCTTATTGTGAATTTATCTTTTAATTGTAAGAATATGAATTTTTTTGCTACTCTTGAGGAATAATGTGAAGCATGAGCTTGTGTGCTTAACATAATTGTACCTGGCTCCCTAGCACTCCGTTTTCACTTGCATTTTAGGAGTGTTTCTCCAGGGGACACAAAGAAGAGGGTATTCAGTTTGAGGAAAACAAGAGGCTAGCACTTTGGACCTTCTGTGTCAACTCTAACATCATTCTATAGGTGACTGGCTGATGTACAAGGGTGTATTTTTGGCCCCATTTTTATTCCCTCTCAACGGGTACTAATAAGTCTTTTCTCTTGTCATGTTCTGGTAATATTTTTCTTCCTTGACTTGGTCAGGATGAGAAAAATTTCCTGCACAAACTCACCCATTCCTTTACTATACACTAAAGCAAGACTGAACATCAAACAAGAATAAATGAAATAGGGAGACTTCTGGAGTTACAGGACCACATGGTAAACAGCTTCCCTTTTCATTATTTTGTTTTATAAAATGCTAAAATGTTCTCTTTTTCTCTTTGTAAGGATTGCATTTTACATATCTGACTCCAATTTTCCTTTTCTAAAAACAGTCAAAAACATTACAGAGCAACTGCGTTAGCAAATGCTAAAACTAAATAAACTGTTATAGCACGGCCAAATTAAGGATGTGTTATGGTGTTTATAAAGTGAAAAAGACAAGTTTTATGAAGAATTAAGAGGTATCCATAACAGCAATAATTTCTCTTTGATCACTTGGAATAGAATTCTACATGGCCTGAAAACTTACTGACCTGGAAGAATCCAGTAATTGAAAGTAGGAATAACTTAAAAATTTCACATCTTAGTAGGGCAGTGGAAATGAGGTTTGCTTGCAAATACAGCATGGTTCTATAAAAGAAGTCAAGTCACTTTAGCTAATAATTTCTTTATTTAGAATATGAGCTTCATATCCTTGAAAACAGCCCGAAAAGTCATCCTGAATTTTTCGAATAATCTCCAGCTGGGAAAAAAAAAAACATTAACCTTGTCTAAATGATGTAAAATTTGGAGTTTTGGTTTTGAAAAGTTATTGACCTTTGTTATCAAGCTTCTAATTATTAAACTTCTGATTTGCTTCTAACTAATAAATGTTTTTTGTTATTTCTTTACTGTAGCATTTTCCAGTTGAAATTCAAAGAAAGTGATTTTCAAGTGTCAGCTGCATTAGCAACTTCTTCAGTGAGAGAAGAAAATCACCTCTCTTATCAGAGTTTCTGCTGCCACTGTGTGAAAAGTAACTGGTGAAGTCTTTAGAAATCAATTCCAGTGTAGAGATATTCCTTTGTAGGGAAAGAATACTGTATCTGAGACCAAGCAGGACACAGGGCCCCTTCATGCTGAAGATCTTATTGAGGACATAAAAATAGAAGTGAAAATCCAGCAGGTTACAAAATTTTAGAGCATTTTAGAAAAACATATGTGTCAATTTGCATATGATAGGGTGAATCAGTGTGCAGTGTACAAACTGGAGTGAAATATCAAAACTCTTACAGTGAACTGATAAGGAAAATGTACAATTCCTAGAACAACAGATAAGTCAGTGAGTCTCTTTACTTAGGTCTTTTTTCTTTAAGCCATATAAGAGACAAATCTTTATTCTGACAGTCATCCTTCTGTGAAAATGCAGTAAATATTTCAGAATCTGGGGCCTAAAAGAGTAAATGGCACCTCTAATTTTTCTCAAAGGGTGCAATCCTCCCTCTGTCCCTGAAACTGGCCTAAGTCTGTTGTGCAGCATGGAGCCAAGTACTGAGCACTGAAGGCAACACGAATTTCCTCCTGCGTGCACAGCTGACAACTGAAGCAAGATAATTGTTAAGGGATATTGTTTTCGCAGAGTTTTCTTCCCCACTGCCACACAGGCACACCAGCAGCTGGTTCAGCATCCAGCCCACCCGGAGGTGTGAGGCAATGGGAGCTCTCTAAAAGAGATGTGCTGCTGAGGGATGAGTGTCTGTCCTTTGCCAGCGGATGCCCTTTAGGAGTTTCCAATTGTCCATCCCCTGCTGTTCATGTTCACCCTGCCAAAACAAGATGCTTAAGCATCTGGCAGAAGGAAGGCAGTCGATTATCATTTCTGATATTAAAAATGACCTGACAGGTTACCAGTTAACCACCCTCCTGCTCGTCAGTTTGAAGGCACAAGCAGGTTGCAAACTGATGCTTCATCTTTGAGGATAACTTGGGTGCAAAGGGAAATCTGGGGAAGACTTGAAGCACTGCTGCTGCTGCTGCATGAATTCTGCCTGCTTTCTCTCAGTGGAAACAGTAGGGTATTTAGAAGGCTTCTTGTCTGTTTTCCTCCATCCTTTTTAAAAGAAATGCAAAATTTTATCTTGTGAATAGATGCTGCTCTGGGACACATAATCTGGCTCTGTCCAGCCACTAAAAGGAGTTGCCTGTTCTAGTCTTTTTCAGTATTTTAGTTATTACATTTTCTAATATTTGTTGTTTCCTATTTTTTATTATTAACTCCAATTTGCTATACTTATATTTCTATCATTTTCTAAAAAAATTCTTCTTTTGTGCTCTTGACCTTGTAAATAATGCCATATCAAGGACTAAACCCTGTTCTGCATTATCCCCAGCCAGCTGCAGCCCACAGCTGTCTGTCCAGCTGTGCTCAGGCAGCAGCAACCCCCACACCTCTGCCTTGCCTGGTCCAGGTGCTGGGGGTCATCTCCTCCCATTTCCCCTTAAATCCAAGCCTTACTGGCCTCTTTATGGTAAGTGTGGTGACTTGTGCTGCCAATTAATGCAGTCAGGGCATGTTTTCTGTAAAATTTACGGTTGTTCTGATATTTATTAGTATCAGCTTGCTTTGCACACCTCTTTGGAGGGATGAAATGGTGCTTAGTGGAATGACAGTATGTCTCTCCAGATCTGCAAAAGGCAATGTAAGGTCAGTGAAGAGAAGACTTCACCTTCCAATAGTCAGTTTCTATGTATAAATTGGCACTTGATGCTCATCAAAGAACAAGAAATATTGGATATGCTCTAAATGTCCATTGTATTTTTGAGCCAGCTACCTGATGGAAGTCATCACTTATATGTAAATGAACTGTCAATGGCTTGTCTCTGTTGGCAGTCGCTGGACTGTGAAGGGTATGTCTTAATAAGAACCAAAGCTCTTCACAGACTTTGATTTACTGGAAATAAAATAGAAAAGTCCTCTGAGACTACAAAGGACACTTGTTTCAGATAAAATGTCTAGACAGTAGCAATATATTTGGGGCTTTTATTATAGCGAAACTGCAAATTAGAATGGAGTGCTGAGAAAGTTCCTATGACCCAGCTGAGTTCAAAAACACTGTTTCAGACTGATCCTTGAAACATTTACACTCAAATTAAGTTCATGAGCATTCAAAAAGTGAAAGAAAAGATGTGCAAGGTCAACGTTCAGGTTTGCTAGAACTCTAGAGCTGCCCAGACTTTACATTCTCTCTGACAAGGAAGAATTTGCATTGCAGCTCTGATTTAAATCAGCTAAAGAAAACACAAATCATGCACTGTGTTTCACTGCATTAGATAACAGCCTGCTTTACAGTCCATTCCTGTGTGGTGGCTTTTTTCTTTTATTACTGAAAATAAAAAAAAACAGAAGAGAGGTTAATTATGTGAAATGTCACATTTTGGGAAAGAAACTTTCAAAAGGAAACTGAAGCAGGATTAGGCTCAGACATGTCTGTCTCTTGTTTTAAGGAAGGCAAATCATACAGCATTTCTAGTATAGATTTTGAAACACCCAGTTTATCCAATAAATATTATTTTTACTAAAACTAGTGTTTTAATATTATTATCATTGCCAGTTTTTTAACCACCCAGAATATTTTGGAAGCTTTACAGATTTTTTTTTTTTAAATGATTGGGGTAAACCTTATGCCTTTTACTGTGGTCTCTGTAACCTGAGTTAAGTATTTTTGTCCTAGAGAATTTGCATACCCAATATAAATAATATATGTGAGAGCTTGAGTACTTGAATTAGAACCTTGGTTGCCTGTATAGCTAATGGAGAATCCAGAAGGCAACTCAGTGAAGCATCAATTTCAAGCACCAGAGTGCTCTGAATCATATTGCGTGTGATTTATCACAGCTTTTCAGGAATCATCCTGCGCTCCTTGTGATCACCTCCTTATCCATCTACACAGACATCAAATGGAGACACATGGTGGTGCACCCTACCAGCCTTTCTTCCCAGTTGCATTCTTTGGTATTGGAAACTCTGGCTTTTGTAGAACAACGTTAGTCATTAATTTTCAGAGAATTACTGTATCCATGGTCATGTTTTCACACACCTGAAACAACAGCTCTAGGAGGTGTGTACTGTCTGGGAACTGATGTGACACCTTGCATCAGGTAATTAAAAAGAAAAATCAATTTTGTTAGCTGTCAGTTTTTTCACAGCATGGGTTTGTGGTGCTTGGTGGAGAGTAACCTGTGACAAGGGTCTCAGAGCAGAGATTTGTGTGGTTCCCTCAGCCTCTGAGGGCCAGTTCTGAAGTGGAAGGTCAAGGTGGGATGCAGACAGAAGGCTTAATAATTCTGGCTGACTTCAATGAGGTAATCCATTTGCCATTGCCATCCAAATATAATAGCAGAAACTGTTTAAGAGGATCACGCTGAGTCTGCAAGCAATCTGAAATCTTATCTCTGAGATGTACGAAAGACCCCTTCACATTCAATAGGCTGCTAACCCTGGAAGCTGAACAGTGGCAATTCAAGGTCCTTTAGACTGCATAGAAATCTAGATTCAGCTCAAGGCTTGTGTGCCTAGGTAGTCTATTAAATGATCGTGGTCTCTGGTTTTAGTTCCACTGTAAAATTAATTTAAAGCCCTAAGGTTAAATGACACACATTGTCAGCATGATGACTGCATTAGCAGTAGCTGTTCCAAAAATAAAATTTATTTGATAGTAACTGAATTTCTACATAGTCCAACAGATGAGTCATCAGATAATGTCCACAGAGATCAATTTTATTTATACTTTCAGAAGATTAATATTCACTGTTTTCTAAATCTAAGGGTATGCATAACACCAGTCTGAATTAAATCTAAGAAATGTAAATGGATAATAAGAATGTCTTTTGGGGCTTCCTGCTGATTCAATATTTGATACTGTGATCATAGCCACAGTGTACTATGTTCTCTTTTATCCTGTCATATGGCTGGTAAATACCATTACAAATACAAAATTAACAGACTCAATCCCATACAAGTATAATCTGATGCAAGTCATAGTATAATGTTTACAGACTCCTCAGGAAGGCTTTGTACCCCATCTATCCCTGCATGCAGTCCTTCAAATGTTTGAAAAATCACTGCTGTCAGACAGTACAAAGCAGGAAAAACTCACATGTGGTATTAGAAAATCAAGGTTAAAATCACAAAGAAATCAGATTTAGATCATCAGCTTTAACTGAACAAAGGGCAATATTCCTACCTATATCCTTGCTGTTTTGAAGTGTGGGAATCAAACATTACCTGTCGTCACGGAAATCATGAAAAAGGCTGTTTTCTCCATTTCCCTGACATTATAAGCAGTACAGTGTCATAGTAGTTTCACTGCCTGAGGTATTATCCGGAACATCTATTTTGCATTCAAGTTAGTGCTATATTTAGAACCTATTTTTATTCTGCCTAAAGTAAACAGTACACTAGACCTTAATGTACCCTCTAACTCCAGACATGGGCACAGAAGATGTAGGCTAAAAATAGTTATTACTCTAGAAGCAGTAATTTGTTTGAAAGCCGTCACCTGAATTCCCAAGCAGTAGTGAATGATTAGAACTCGCTTGTCTTCTCTGCTGGAGAGAAACCTCCTCAGCAGATCCTCTTTTGCAGTTGGCAAACTTAAAATTTGTACAAAAATAGTAGTAGAGAAATTTAGAAGAATTTCAGTATGCCATTAACTCCTGCAGGAGGACAAAGTACTCTGTGAATTCCTTCCAGCAATAGCCACTTTTCAATGCTTTATATTCTCCATTGGGAATATGGTAATTATCAGTAGGAGTAGGAGTGAGGAAGAAAAATAAAATTGTTTATTATTGGACCAATTGGGCCCAGAGAAATGAAGGCCAAATTGTTTTTTGCTTGTCTGATTTTTAGTCAGTCTGGATGTGTTTTTTGTTTAGCAGAGAACTTCAGTGAAGAGTATGTTGTTTTATGACTGAGGCCAATAGAAAGTCATTGGCATAATAAAACCGCAGATTTTACAATTTCAACGCAGCTGCTCTGTGACTTTTAAGCAACTGTGAAATCACATTGTTTAAACTGTGTTTGTAGGGACTGATGCCTGGACCCATCTTTTTTCCTCCTTTTTTCCCTGGAGAAGTCAACAGAATCAACAACTGGTGTTGCAGTCTAACCATTTTGGTGAGTGTTCACAAACTTCCATTCAAAAACAACCACCTGGTCACTCCGTGCTCCACTCACGTATGAAAACAAGAACAATGTTACCAGTATCATCAATCAATATGCTAATTCTCTTTCACTGGTGAAAATACGTTCACTTAATGACAAACACACTTGTTTGGATACACACCAATTATGTGCAGACCAGCATTTCAATTTTTTTACAATTGTTTTCTGACTTCTTAGGGTGCAGCAGTTGGTAATATTAGGACATACTTTTACACTGCATTGTATCAAGAGTATATATACCCCATTTTTAAGAAGCAATTTTTGCTTCTCATGGGCCAAGTTCTTTGCAGTGAGAGGTGAATTCTGGACCTATGCCTTCCCACCCTGAGCCTGTGATCCCATAAGCGTGCACAAATGTGAGAATTTATGCAAGTGGTATCAAAGTGGTTTTGTGTGCTTGCCAGAATGGTGACAAGGAATAGCTCGTCTGCAGTCAGGGTCACCATTGAGTTACAGGGTAGGAGCTAATTATTGTGGTGATTGACTCTTAAGATTAAGGAGGCCAATAGGTCAAGAGTCTTGAAGAAAAAATGATAATCTAGTTCAGAGATTTCTGTGTATTTTGTTTGGCTTTTGAGCTTTGCTGGGAGCCTCAAAAAAGGAGTCCAATAGCTGCTGCCCGGAAAGAAAAATGGGATGTAGAGGAGGCACTGGAGAGACAGGGAAAATGGGACAGAGCATTTGAATTGGACAGCAAGGTTTTGATATATTTGAAAGATATATCGTGATATATTTTACTTCAGAGGAAGACAACAAAAAAGATCACATACACCTTTATCAGAAATTTTTTTGGGATAAAAACCTCATAGGAATAACTGCGCATCAAAGGACCAGTAATCCAGATTACATCCACCCTAAAATTAACACAATGAAAAGGTTAATACGCAACTCATCAGCCTCATGTGCAGAGGTTGTACATGGTAGCCTGATTTCTAATCCACAGAAAGGAGCTGTACTCCCAAGGCATTATTCCTTTGCCACACAGGGTGTTCCAGAGTGGGCATGGGGAAATTGATAAAGTTAGGCACAGTTTTGGTTTGAGTCTTGTTTACACACACATTCCTGTGGATGTAGGATAGCTTTCAAAGCTCTAGAACCCTCCTTGGATTTTATTAATAGTACCACATCTCCCTGGCATTAATATGGTCATCAGTAGTGGGTAGTTATTCCTATACTTGGATTTGAATGATGACTTCTGCACCCAAAGAGGGAAGTTGGGGGTTTGGAATGAATGGTCAAGTTCCCTTCCAACCCAAGTCATTCTATGATTCCATGAAGTTGTAACCATTTTCTCTGCATACAGTGCACCTGCATGACTGGAGAGGGACATAATTTACCCTGCAATCCATAAAAGGAGTGGGCTAATGCATGAAATGTACTGGTTAGATAAAACTTTCACTCAAGTATGGTATCTTTTCTTCATATGCATACAAAAATAACAACTCAGGGATTCAGTTTCTATTTTGTTTATCCGCTGCACAAAGAAAACAAAAGTGCATCTGTTGCTCGTCTTTCTCACTCATTTCTTTGCCATCTCAATCAAATTGAGACGAATGGCTTATGCTTGTCCCTTGAACAATAACACTGCTCAAATACATAAACTGGGATCTCCTTCTGACAAGTTTTAATTATGGGATGAGTCAAGCTGGCATTTACCTAGAGAGTTCACACATACAAAGACTCTAGTGTCAGACTCTGTCTATGCTGCGTTCTAAAACCAGTAAGCTGAATTTCACAAATGTACTGAAGAAAAGGTGTGGCATTTGCTGTGAGCCTGGAAATTCAAGTACCGTAAAACCTTCCCAGCAAGGCATGTAACAAGAGCTTATCAGATTCCCTTGCAAGGAAGGGAAGAGAAGGCTTCATCCAACTGGCACGTCAGGAGTGATCCCTTGGGTTCACGTATAACATTTGGAGAGGAGAGAGGAGGTGGATGGGAACGAAGAACACAGTAAATTCACAAACTGGAAGGAGCAAAGAGCCCTGCTGCTTCCCAAAAAGAGAGTCTGATTGAAGTGGGTGTTTCCCCAGAGATGTCAGCAGAATTCAGGTACCAGGTTATGAGTATGGTTCGAAAATCAGGACGATGGCTAAGGTTTAGCACGATTTAATATGCGGTTGTCAATTCCTTTATAACCATAGGATGAACAAAGGAGTGAATGAATGAGTGTGGTATTGAATGTCTACTCCTGAGAGCAGAATTTGTCTGTTATTGGAAGCTTTTGCATGCTACAAAAATATGAAAACCACAATTATTCTTAAAGTCCAGCCTCTCCATTTGTGTCTTTTGAGGCTGACAACACAGACATCAAACAGCAAAACCCATGGACAGCCCCAGAGCTGGGGTCAAGATAAACCTGCAGAAGAGGATGCCTATAGTACACCTGAATCTTGAAGAGGGGACAGAGTAACATGTTGGCTTTGGAGTCTTGATGAAAAGAACCGTGTCTCTGACTTTGCAGCCTCAAATGTCTTACACTCACCATGAGGTGCTTGATCTATTAATTATTTGTAAGCCAAAAATCTTTGTTTTAGTAACATAAATAACTATTGGCAGAGAGAATCCCTCCAATGTAGAACTCACCCACTTACTGCTGATCTAGGGCATAAGCAATTGAGTTTAGACCTTCTGCTCACATCTAACCTATTGGCTGCAAATATACCCCAAATTAACAACACTTAAATTGTACTGGGTTCTTGCAAAGGCAACAAGGTTTATTCTGGGCTTGACTTGATGGCAGGAAATAGAATAGATTTTTGCAGTGCCTTGGTATCATGTAACTGGCATACACTAAAGCACAGGCAGGAAAGCAAATACCAAGCTCACAGTGCTCTACAATATGACATTCAAGACACCCAGTGAGACATCAGCATGGTGTGTTAGGATGGGGCTGCAGAACAGGAATTATTCCTGAGTGGGTAAGAAGCACCTTTAAAACCCCTCACTGAAACAAGAATGGGTTTGTATTTTTGTCCTCCTGTTCAGCAGAACCAGAAAGAAATCAGTAAGTAAGAAGTTCTGAGACTACAAGGTTATAAAAATGAAGAGCCTCAACTTTCCAGTAGAAGTGAGGATCTGGTAGCATTTATATACTTTGAGTTTGCAGAACATTACATGATACACACATTGCTTACCTCAAAACAAAGAGAAGGTGGTGCTTTACTATTGGGAATTGGCTGCTTTTGTTTCCTCCCGCCTTCTCCATTTGCTTTACTCTTTTTCAAAAACTTGGTGCAAGAATTTGGTGATCAGGAGAACAGCACTGGTGTAATCGTAAAATACACATTTCAGAAAATAATAAAATAATATATATTTCAAAAATCAGGGGAATACTTGATAGCCTACATATTTATAATTGAAAGCTGTTCAGGAAGGAATTACATTTTGTTCACTCAAAATTGGTCTAATCCCAAGATAAAAATCTTCCTGGATTTCAGGAACTAATAAATCCATCAATCAGAAACCAGGGGATAAAAACACCTGAAACTGCCAACAGGATATAAAAGATAATAACAAGAAACCTCTGCTGAAAATAAATGTTTGTCAAATGGAGAAATTTAAAACTGATATCGCAGTCCAAAATATCTCTCTTTTTTTGTTTCTTATTTTTAACTAAAGCCTCTTTAAGAGGCCCAGTGGCCTCTTTAACCATGGATTTCTGAGCTTTAATTGTTTTGTGTAATGTCTTAACAATCCTTTAATGAAATTTTGATGGATCCATTTAAACAAAAAATGTCCCCACAGTTTGGCTGAACTTTAATCCATGAACTAAAACCAATCTGATTTTGCAGCAGGAGTATCTGAAAGTGGATACAGCACAGTTCTTTCATTGACATCACATTTGCTGCTGGAGCTACTCCAGCCTCACTGGAGGTTTACATGCAAACCTGACTCACTGTGGGTCTCCCATTCACATCTGATCTGCTTCCAGATCTGATGTCAATGGAAGCTCTGTATACTCTATGCTGATGCTATTCAGCTTGGCCTCCCTCCAGAAACTTAATGTCTTTCTTCAGTTGCATCAGTGCCTCTGAGCAAAAAGAGAATGACATCCGTATGTTTTAAGATTAAAGCCGAGTCAACATTTCCAGGGAAATAATGTAGGTGCTTGTAGACCTACAGTAATACAGTGAAGGGGTAAATTTCTTGAAATAACAGTTTCAGTCTCAGAGCTGCTGAGGCCATTGTGTGTGTTACATTTTCTTGAAAGAGATCAGCAGAAAGGTACATGAAGATTGCCACAGTTTTCCTTTGGCAGCTAAATTTTGAACCATACAGTTTACTGTATATTTTTAAATCAAAGAAGATGATTTGGTCACAAATATGCTGATAAATTCTTATTTAAAGAAAGTGACAGAGGAGCTAACTCAGAAAGCTGAGGAAGAGGACTCGTAGCCTATTCCTGCACATGAGCAGGGCTCAAAGATGCTTTCTGAGGAGAAATTTGTATTTTTGCAGTTGCATTATGCAAGAATGCAAACAGATCCCAAACAATTCGAGTCACTTGCATGCACAGTGAAACCAGCCTGGCATTTTAAAGTAGTTTATTGAAGGATTCTTCAAACTAGCCTAATACTTCCAAAAGGATAATGTCCTCCAAATACATTTTGTAATACATCATGAAGGAGATGAAAGGCTAAAAAGGACTCAGTAGGGTAACTCCAAGGATTTAAAAAAAAAAAAAAAATCCAGTAAGAGTGGACAAGAAAAAAATTGGTCCTTGCCAGATACCTTTATTTGCTAAAAAGCAATTTCTGAATCTGTTTTCCCTATATTGGGAGGTGAAGTGAGCTAAACCCTTAGATCTCTATGAGGTTAAGATGACACCAGCTCTTGTTTGCTATGGAAACTCAGCAGACAGCTCTAAGCACCACCAAGGAAGATAAGCACGACCCTGACTTTAGCTCATCCTGTCTTCTGACCAAAAACCTGATCACAGTTGTTTGAACTGCTAATTAATTTCCTTGAGTCTTTATTCATAAAACCACCACCAAACACCACATTCAGGGCATTTGTAATATACCAAACTGCTTTAGAATGCATAATATGGAGTAAAATGTGCAGCATTTTGTGAGGGTGATCACTTTAGAAACAGCTGGAGCAATTCAGGGTAGGTGCCCATATGTTTCTTCACCTTGGTTCCTGATGACAAAAGGGGTTGAAGGACTGAAGGAAATGAAGAGTGCGCTGGTATTTTCCTCTTCTTCTCCATGGTGGGCAGGGGAAGAGCCATGGTGTGCTGAGGTGGGAAAACAGCAATGCCATGATGTGCCCCTGCCTTTTGGTCTGTCTGCAGGCATGTTGAAGTGCACTTAGATACTTTTCATAGCTTTCTAAAGCATTTTCTTTCACTTCTGTGTAGAAAAGCCACACATGAGATCTTTTTTTTTATTAAATCTAAACATAAAAAGAAAATTTCACAAATCTGTTGGTCTGGTTGTTTCCCAGTCATGTGTCATCTGAATTACATTACCACAATATTCCAGACATTAAATTAAAGACAGTAGGAACAAGTATAGTTGACATCTGTGCAAAATTTAAAACTAAGGAACTTCCAGTGGTTTCTTTAATCCAAGCCAAATTATGGTTTTTACCACACTCTTCCTTCTATAATGCCAATTTTTTTTTCTTCTCTCTCTCTCAAATAGATTCACAAGATCACAACCATGCAGCTGCAAGGTGTCCTATGCTGTTCCTGTGTGGGCTGGCCATGCCAGCAGTCGCACCAGGGAGAGGATGCTGGCTCATCCCTGAGGGGTCTCTGCCCTGGGTTCCTTGCTTTTTGGTATCACCAGGAACGTGCAGTGCCTGGAAGAGGTAATCTCTGCTGTGCCAGGAGTAGCTTTCATATCTTATTTTGTCCAATATAAGAAAGAAATTAGTAAGAGTTAAATTTCCTTGCTGGGAGGAGTGTCCAGCACTGGAGCATGACATCCAGGTAGACTTTGAAATCCTTGGGAATTTTCTAGTCTTGCCTTGGCACAGGTGTGGCTGACCTGAGCTAGTGCCACAGGGGCTTGGATAGGTCACCTTCAAGATTCCCCTCCAGTAAATGTTTTTAATAATCAGTGCTCCATCCCTGGGGAAATGGGCAAAGACCATTGATAGCAATATGGAACTGAATGCTTAATTGTAGCTATGACTTCTGAAAATCCCTCCACAGTGAGGTAGAGGGGGGTTGTGTTTCCTCCTCTTCTTAGGCTCAAGGATGGTAATGGCTTATAGTAAACATGCCTAGGAGCAGCCAGAGATGTGGTTAAAGTGAACGAGCAACCTTTTGTTCAGGGCAACTAAACTCCCCGATGAGTGGTGGTGGTGGAGAAAGCCACAACTCAAGGCAAAACCTGCTGTGGTCAGATCAGCTAGGAGCTAAATCACATGCACACACAGCGGGGAGAGAGAGAGAGAAAACAACACTTTTTTTGGCTGAGGCTGGCAACTCCTGCCCTAAATCAGTGGTGCAGGCAGAGGCTGCCCGCTCTGGTGCTGCAGGTTCCCCTCTACTCCTGCCCTTCAGTGCCTCCACTGTCCCTGGGGCTCCTCTCTGCAATGTGTCTGTGACACAGGCTGGCACACGTGGGAGCCAACCAGGATGTCTGGCGATTCCCTGCATCCCCTTGTTTTCCTCCATGTTTGTTCAGCTGTGAGTATATTTGGAAACTCATTGGTGGCAAATGGGATGCTTTGACTTTGCAGAAGGAAGAGTGTGGTGAAGACACTGTGTTTTCCACATTATCTGATTGATACCATCTTCTTTCCTCTTAATTGAAACAATCCACTATGGCTTTGAGTTTGCCCTAACCACATAGGCCAGGAAAAAAAAAAGGAATAATTTTC
Organism: Aleadryas rufinucha; assembly: GCA_013397815.1. NCBI lineage: Eukaryota > Metazoa > Chordata > Aves > Passeriformes > Aleadryas > Aleadryas rufinucha. The sequence continues at coordinate 996,780 of VZTH01014758.1, read as the reverse complement.
CATTTTGGCTTTGTATGTCTAAATATGAACAGTATTTTCTATGGAGCTGATCAGGTAAAAGTAAATAAAATGTTGTGTAGTGCCTCAGAAGAAACAATTTCTCTACCTTTGATATTTCCATCAAGAATTATTTTGGTGTGGAAAAGCTGTAATTTTGCATGGTCTTTTCCCAAGAGGGAGAGGAATAAAATAACTTGAGCAAACATTGATGTTTTCTACCACAACGAAATGAATACTTTGCATAGAAACACAGGATTTTTCATGCTTCTGGGCAGTTCTATTTCCTTTGCGTTTGTTATCCCTCAGAGGTGAAAACTGCAATGGGAACTCTGCTTCTCAGGTTGCAAGGTAGGGTGGTTGGATATGGTTCCTGGACAGGCAGGTGACAGCCAGTCATGGAGGCCAAGCAGACCATGAGGCACAGCTGAAGTGCCAGCCTTGATTCTTCCCCCCTTCCCAGCCCACTCAGTTGTAAATGAAACTGAGATGAAATACTGGTGCTCTGGTAACTATCACATGCGTGTTGCACCTTGTTTGTCAAGCAGAATGTGCCCATTGATCTTGGCTCTTAGCTTGGGAAGGAAGCCATGAGACCTCCCCTATCCTGGACTGCCAGCAAAAGGTGAAAATTAAAGATAAAATAAAGGCTCCACCATGTCTATTATTTGCTTGTTAGTTGCTGGCAATCCACCCTTGGGGCCACAAGGCAGAAATGTGAATTATGACCATCCCCTGCAACATCTTCATATTGTGATCCAAACCTCAGCTTGTGTATCCACACAGGCCAAGTGAGTTTTAACAGTGTGTGGGAAATGTCCTGTGAGTAAATCTGTGCATATAGCTCTCTCTGAGGGAACAGAGAGGATGGAACAATATATGATGGTTTATTTCTATTTCTTCATTCTTTTTTGTTTCCTTGCTATTCAGTTACGATTTTTAAACGGCTAAAAGAAACAAGATTCAAATAAATAGTCCAACTGTTTTTTAACATCAACCAGATATCTGATATCTTCTTGGCAATCTGGGATCCAGAAATCAAGGAATAAATTGCCGTCATCCCATGACTAAAATAGCCATTTGAATAATTTCAGCACAGATGTGCCCTTTCACTTCAGTAACATATACTGTAGGCAGAATACCTTAAACATGATGCAATTTTTACATTTCATAATACATGTTTTTTTGTGAAAAAACATGTGTTTCCAGTTGTGATTGTTTGAAGGTACTGCTACAAATGATGGCTATTATTGTGTCTGTTGATGTTGGCTAGTCATCCTAGAAACCTTTTTTCTCCCTGCTAGTAGAAGAGATCACTTTAACACAAATTAGCTCAATAAAAATATTTATTAAAACAGCAGTCAACAATCTGCTCCTCCTAGCATGCATCCTGTACGGTATTAGAGTGAAAGCACATATTATCATGTTGCTAAAAAGAAAACTACTGAAATAAAAAGATTTATAAAAGAATAACAGTAAACAATCTGCTCAATCAGGCAGCCTAACTACTTAGGTGTGTAATTATAGGAATGAAACAATGTTTATGCAAATGTCTTCAGAATAACAATAAAGTGCAATGTGTTTTCTACCAAGGAAAGTTTACTTGAATAAATACATGATTAGCCCGGCAGGGCTACTCACATGACAACAGAAGGGTAAACAGGGAGAGGCATTCCCTCATGCACAGTCAAAAGGACATAAAGACAAGGCTCTGGAATATGAGGTTTTATCCATGCCTGAAAGGTTAGGGCTCAGTCTCATTAGTCTTTAGCTGTATTCCAGGCGTTTTTGCAGAAGGGGTGAGCAGCGTAAACAGAGCTTAAAGCTGTGACACTCAAGGCTCTCCACTGTGTCAGATGAATGAGAAGTTGAAATGGTGGGAGGATGCCTGTTTGCATTTAGTGATCATGTGTGTCTTGCTTTGTCACTGTCTCTGTTCTACTTTTGATATCTCGTTTGCTCCTGGTCCAAGAAAGAAACCTAACCTCTATGTCTTCTAGATATCTCTCTTAATCACTCAGCTTACAGAGCAAACTCATCCTCTTTGCATCGAATTCTTACTCTTTACAGCCCTCTTTCATCTCTGATCTTCCCACTGTGACAGGAAAATGTGCCCTGCAGCAGTGCCTTATGATGTCAGAATGAGAGGCTTCTGGCTGGATGAGCAAAAGAGTATTCAAAAAGAAGTTTTAAATGTACAAGTTCTGACCACATAGTCATCACTGACCTCAAAAATGAAGGGAAGGGCCTCTCTGTAGCTTGACCTGCAGTTTGGTTTCTGCAGTGTCTAAAATACTACAGAGTAGAAAATACTGTTGATTTGAGAGGTGTCCTTCTGCATCCCTTCTGTGCAAGAGTTCATGGTGACAAGGTGTCAGTCCCTGGAGGGCTGGGTCCTCATCATTTGAGACCAGTCTGTTTTCTGCGGCATTTCAGCAGATCTGAAGCTGGCAAACTGCTTTAATCTGATAGAGTAGCTTGTCACGGTATTTGGGTCACATTAGTAGCTGGATCTCAGTCCAGTTATTTTCCTGCAGTGCTATGGCCATGAGTCTACTCACTGGTAGACATTACTTCACACCCTTATCTAGGGGTGGCTCAAGGTGCTGGCACTGCTGGTAAAAATGAATCGGGTCACCTCAAGGGTGCAAAAAGATTTTGGCCACTTTTCCCACAGGTGGAATTGGAAGATGGGATATAGTGTCAGCAATCTGGGGTGAAGTCTCTGAAGACTTGGGTTCAACGTTTCTTCTGTAATGTCATGGTAAGACAAAAAAGCAGCAACTGCTGCTGTGGGGAAGTGTTTCTCTTCTTATGTGGCCTGAGAGTCTCTTCAAGGTACTTTTCAGGCCTGACCCAAACTGTTCTGCACATCACAACTCTTTTGAGGTTTTCCAGACAGAATTTTGGTTTTCCTTTTTCAATGTATTATTTGTATTATGCTATGGTAGCAGATATGTGGGAAAACTTGTAGCTCTGGCTTAAAGAATTTCCTGGCTGTGGTAGAGATTCTAACTCCTAAGGAGTCTGGAAAGTCACTGCTTTTAAGGAAAAATATGGAAAGCCTAGTGGTGTTATAACATTGATTTTCAAAAATTATGGTTATCATCATTTTTACCTGGGATAGTTACCCCAAAATTGTTGTCTTTTCTCCTTAAATAAGCTTGAATTACTCCCACTTTTTGCAGCATTCCTCATGTTTGCCTAAACTTTCCAAAGGGGATCCTGGAAATGCCAGCACTGTATTTGCTTTAAGCTATGCAAAGAATTTAACACACTTACAAGTAATCCAGACTTGAACACAGATGCCAAGAATGACTAGAAATATTTTAGAAATCCATGTGGATTTGGGTCACTAGGGCCCTTGGTGTGAACAGCCAAATGCTCTGTGCCCTCTGCTCACTGATCTCAGGAGGGAAAGGAGACCAGAACAGCTATAGACCAAAGAAGAGCGAAAATGCAACACTTGTAAGTGCAAATCCATGTTCTGAAGGACACCCTCAGAGCTAAGGCTGAGCATTGTTTCAATAGCTAGCAGTGAATCAAGGCACTTCTGTGCAAGGAGAGGGCTGGATGTGCATCAAAAATTAACAAGATCCAGCAGAACAGTGGCTCACTTGGCACTCAAAGACACTCCCTCTACCAGCAAAGGTATACCAAAACACCACAGAGTATATACCACACTTCTGGATCCTTGGCATCAGGGTGGCGCATGTCACATCTTGATTGTACAGTTGCTGGGATACTTGCAAGTGGAGCTGTGATTTTTTTTCCAAAGCAGGTTTGATTCAGGGTGTCAATCCCCAAGCTTTGACCAAGGTCTGAAGTTTTTCAAATCCAGCTATGCTTGCATTCAAGAACTGGAGAAAAGCATTACAGCAGTCTGCATGAGAAAGTTAATCAAACTGGGGTGAGCCTTGCAGTGTCGGTACATCCAGCCACTGCCAATGCTGAGGTCATCTGTGAGCCTCTGAGTCCTTGACCTGCTTCAAACCATGCCCTGAGTCCTCCCACAGTGGGAAAAGTTAAATCACTTTTGGGGCACTTAAGGAGACTGTGTAAAAATATTGGAGGTCTGTCAGCACTTGCATGACTTAGCCTAAATCCTCTCAGCAGAGCGAATGTTCACAGTCTGAGGGGAAATGTTGCCTGTAGCTGTGTGCAGACCAACTAACTTAGTCTGAAAGGACCAAATTAACCTTGGATAAGAGCTTTTTTGTGCATGGATGGTTAGTGGATTAAAGGAGATGTCTAAGTGAAAGCCCAAGCTAAGTGAGGGGAAGGAGCAGCCCCGGCCATGCACTTGCTCAGTCCAGCCCTGCTTCTCTCACAGGGAATTTCTTGTCTGCAAGAAAGACATAAAGGTGCTGGAGCATGTCCAGAAAAGGGCAGTGGAGCTGTGGAAGGGTCTGGAGCACAAATCTGATGAGGGGTGGCTGAGGGAGCTGAAGGTGTTCAGTTTGGAGCAAAGGAGGCTCAGGGGAGACCTTATCGCTCTCTAGAACTCCCTGAAAGGAGGCTGTAGCCAGGTGGGGCTCGGTCTCTTCTCTCAGGTACCAAACGATAGGATGAGAGGAAATGACCTCAAGTTGCACTGGGGGTGGTTTAGATTGGGTATCAGGAAAGATGTCTTCATGGAAAGGGTTGTCAAGCATTGGAACAGACTGCTCAGGAACGTGCTGGAGTTACCAGCCCAGGATGTTTTTAAAAGACATGTAGATGTGGCGCTTGGGGACGTGGTTTAGTCGTGGACTTGGCAGTGCTGGGTTATCAGTTTGACTTGATGATCTGAGGAGTCGTGTCCAACCCAAATGTTTCTATGATTCTCCCATCCCACACCTTCAACCTCGGTGCTGTGGGGCTGCAACTGGCCTGTGCTTCTCAGCCTGCACTTCTTGCACTCCTTCCTGGGCTACTGGCAAAGCTCAACAGGAATATTGGGCTCATAGTTTAAAATTTACTGACAGCTGGTAACTTCTTCTAGGTTTTTTTTCAGACCCACTCACTCACACTTGACAGGAAAAGAAGGGACCTCCCTCCACTCCCCAGCACATGGCCACCTTGGCTGCAGCCCACCAGGCAACCACCCACATTTGGAGAGCAGGGACCAAGTTAGGAACCCATTTTGGACATCATCATCTTCTTTCAGTGAGCAGTGATATGTTCCAGCTATACCCCATTCACTACAGGAAGAATAAAGATGACTTATGGCAGATGTTGGCATTTGCAGGACATAGAGGGACTGCCGCATATTGGCGCCATGCTGACACAGGATCAGCGATTGTCTGACAGATTGAGATAAGACTATTCCTTGTCAAGATGCTTCCAGGTTACCGAGAATATAAAATCAAAGGCTGTCTGGAAACACTGCTCGGCACTGCTGGTGTCTTGGAAAAAGCCACGTACAGAAAAAAGGACAACAGCCAGCATGAATATTCAGAGCAGGAATTACAGTCAGGACAACTAAATCAGTAGGTCTTTAAGACTCAAAATAGGCTTGAAGCTGCCTTAAACCATTTCTTTCAGGACTCCTTTTGTATACCTATAGAAAAGAGGGAGTAGCTGACTTGCTGTTGTACTCTGCACTCTCCTGTGGTGCCAGAATGGTCTTCTGGCAGTCAAAGTCATACAGGAACAGTCTCAGGTGCCTCTCAAGTTGAAATTTGGGTCCAGCCTGCTGTGTAATGAGCAAAGATCAGGGAATCACAAAGATGCTCATGACCATTTTTTGATTCTCTGAATTTGACTGGAGCCTAAATGGATTAGACCAGAGTCTCCAGTCTGCCCTCATTATTACACTAAAAATATTTCACTGTAACTTTGCAGATGGCAAGACTGACATAATATCCACTCCTTTATATTTAAGTTAGCCTTATAAGCAAATCTGTTATTTGCCCTACTATGGAAGTAAAGCAATGCAAAGACATTTACTGAAATCACATTTTGATATATATCAAGCAGCAAAATGAAATAAATATAAAAATACATATATTTATGTTCTTTAACCAGCAGCTGGAGTTAATAATAACTAAAGTTTGGAGTTAATTATAACTGAAGCTTGGGCTATTCATTTTTATGTTTAGGACAAACCCCCTGAGGTTTCTGTGACCAGGATTTTATAGCCAGAGACAAGAAATTTCACCGCCACTGGAAACATACATATTCCTGTCAAGTCAGTTAGAGATAGAAAATAGTCATCTTGTAGGAACATGCCCAGATAAACTTAAAAGGTAGAATTAGTTTAGTCATGGAAGATCTCTCTCTTAACTCCTATATATTGCAGACAGTAACAATCACTGGGAAAACTTAAAATATTCAGGGAGAGAAAGAAAGTATAAAATAAATGGTTACAATGCTTCCACTTTCAAATCTGTCTAGATGCACAACTACCACCAAGCAGAACCAGCAAGTGGGAGACCTAATTCCTGAGAGATGGAATTTCATTAGCCTGTGTTTGAGATGACTAGGAAACAGTTTTCCCACACAGCATAATTTAAGATTTGTCTTCTCTTTCCCATTCCTTTCACCAGAATGGAATTAAAAATTTACAAAGACTTTTGTGGAGCATGAAGGTCATTCCTGGCAAGTAGGTCTGTGGAAGATCTCAGTCTTTAGGGTGAAGTGGCTGTGCTGTCCTTTTCTACTTCTCAGGTGGGAGAGGCTTCTGTGTTTGCACTACTCCACTCTCCCTTTGGCAAAAAGTAAACACTGGACAAGAGTGATTATCCAGGTTAAAGTTCAGTGGAAAATAACTCTTGCAAAGCATTTTGATTCTGATGGAAAAGCATTTTCTTTTGCTACATAAAAGGAAAACACGACCCCCACCCTGTAATAGCTCTGTTTTGTATGCAAGCAAACACAATTCCCCCCAACAATAGCTCTATTTTGCATGCAAGCGTAGACACATTTCCCTTTGTTATTTTTTTTGTGGACTGCTTACAATAGAAAATGGTATTTGGTGTTAAGTATTAGTGCAGATCCCTCACAAATGTTTGTCACTGGAAAGAGTGACCAGGAAGGAGGGACATAGGTGGGTAGGCAAGTAGGTGGATAGACAAACAGCTGCCTAAAGGCAAGGACAGAAGAGGCAAATGTGGAAAACTTTTGTTTGAACTGGACTGACCATTATTTCCTGAGCGTTTTCTCAATGGAATCAGAAGACCTGGTGTCCAGGTAGCTGTAGTCTGACAAGGTTTGATGACAGAGAAGCAAACAAAACATCATTCATAAAACATGTCCACAGTACCTGCACTACAACCAAGTGGGTCAGCTGGCAGTGTAGGAAGAGCCAGCTGACAAGACCTGGAAAGTCAGAGCAGCTGTGCTCTAACCCCCACTGCTATTTATTATTTATTCAATTTGTTCTTCTTAAGATGGGACATGCAGAACAACACAAATTTGCCTTTTAGAGTCTGCTTGGGCAGAACAAATGGATGCCTGTCAGGGAGTTTACCTCATAGGAGAGCACTCACCATCATCAACAAGGGGGATGTCGGGGTGGAACTGGCAGCATTTTCTAAACTGAGAGCTGTCTGAAGCGTGGGCTCACATGAGAGGACACGCAGCCCTGGGTCCTACAAGGCAGGCAGCCTGTTGGAACAGTGCTGATCCTGCTCGCCTACAGCCATCCCTGAGGGTACGTACCCTGAAGCCAACCTTGCTAACTGGAATGCTGCCAGGAGGCAAACTTAAACACCCACCAGGATAAACTACATCTGCAGCAAGGCTTTCTTTGCTTATCAATTGGCTGTGGTAAGATTTCTCACTGAATAAAGACAGTTTCTTTCTGTGTTGGAGAGAAATAACTGGAAAAGAAAAGAAAGCCAATGCTGCTTTTTGTAGGAAATAATGATTTTATTTATTAATTTTGTTTCTCTGTTTGTCCTGCAAGTGGCATGATAGGAGCCTTCTCTGAAGAAGAAAGGACATAGCTGCAGTTAGCTTGGGAATAAATATGCTCCAGAGATACAAAAGCCTGGGCTCTGCACTAACCACAGCAACATGACTTCTGTTTTGGAGCTGTTTCACATCTGTCCGAAGAGAAGCACAGGCAGCTGGAGTTCACATCTGAGTGGAAAATAGCATGTACACATACCCATATGTATGCTGGAGAGCCTTTGAAGCACAGACAAAGCCTGTGAGAAATAAAAGGGAACATATCTCATGTTAACATCAGTTAGAGGAGTTTGATGAGATCTTTACCTAGCAATGAGGCTGAGCATCTAGGTCTGTCATCTTGCTCAGGAACGGGAGATTGATGCTGAAAGATGGATATAAGTGGTGCGTGCAGAGTAATTTTTTCTTCCTTTTTTTTAATGTGTTGGTCAAACTGTTTGTGTAAAGGAGGGAATAAGTGCTCTTTCCCTGAATTGGCCATCACTGAGCATGGCTATTTCTCAAGAGAGTCTTGAACTGGATTCACAGGTCTTAGATGGAGTAAATTTTAATCAGTTCAATACTTTTTCCCAAATTATCTTAGAGATCGATGCCAGACTAGTCCCTGCATGACTGAGGGTGAGCTGGCACGTGGAGCCTGAGAAAGCTTCCTGAGGGTCTGTATCTTAATCAGCTGTGCACGTTATGTCTTCACAATTGCAACTTGTGACAAAACCCAGCACTGCTGGGGATCGATGACATAGTGACAGTTTCACTGCAAGCTGAGTGACCCAACAGTCTGACTGCAGCCTCAGCCAGAAGCTCTCTGAAGTTTCTTGCCTGAGCTTTAGTTTCTTCCCACTGTGCTTAAGTCTTCATGTCTCTGTTTTTGTAGGTGAACTATGAAGCAAAAGCCATAGACTTTGAAGGAGATCCTGCAATTATTTCAGCCATGGAATACTGCCACTTTATTGCTGGGCTTCATTTTTTTGTGCAGCTTCAACTCTGTTGTTGTCCCTGATGAAATAAGTGGTGTTACAGAGCAATGTCTTTTCAATTTTGTCTGCTCCTAAATGAATTCTGGTTTTATTTCTCAGAATAATGCAGACCCTAAATCTAGTTTACTTATGATTTATATTCTGTTGAAAGTTATGAGCCTTCATGAAGCCCACTGGCTAATAATTAATTAAGCTCATTTTAAGTCATTAATCTATTGTTCTGCATGATCTTTCCAGAAGACATTTAAGATGTCTGATGCAATGTTTATTCTCAGCCCTTTTAATGCAAATCTTCTCTATAAATGCCTGCCTTTATTTTCCATTTGCATCACTTGCAAATGATTATCTATATAAGCCTAATGGTTTACAGTAACCCTTCAAAAAATAGGTACTTGAGGTGAACCCATTTAAGATGATTTTTTACAAAAGTCTAGTATTTCACCCAAGCACCTTATGAACAGAAAGCCAAGTGCACTAAATGCATCAGCATTATGATAGCCTAAACCCATTTGCTGTGGTATTGAGGACTGACACACAAATGACCCCAGGCCTCAGTACATGGAAATTACTTGTAATTACTCTATATTTTCCAACTCTCAACATGTTCATCTCATAACTCTTTGGTAGATGCTCCTTTGAGCCAGCTCTAACATTATCAGGGGAAATTCTGAGATCTCTGCTGGAGCTCTCCAATTTGCAGCTGCGTAGCTGACCCATTTTTGTTTAGGGCAATGTGTCTTTGGTTATAAAACCATCATTCTTTATAAGCCCCTTGTAGGGGGATAAATGGAGGTATCTTTTTACTCTATGTGACATTTTTAAATAGATAGACAGAGACTCTTTGTGCAGTGTCTTTTTAATCTCCATTTCATTAAAAATGAAGGTATTTGGCCTGGAATTTCTCTCAACATGTTTAAGTCTAGCTGATATCAAAACATGAACAGCTTTAATTGTTACTGAAGGTTTCCATGTGATTTAATAGCGAGAGATGATGTTGGGTTTCCTCATTATTTCATAATTTCTCATAAACTGCATACCAAATTCACCAACTTTCATCCAAAACCAATTACGTTGAAAACCTGCAGGAAAGAAGACCTTGAAACAATATTCTACCACAATTTCTTTCACTCTATCCAATCTCAGTGCTGTCTCTCATTTCTATACCTTAAAAGTAACAACATTGTGAAGTAAAATAGCACCAAACTGCTCAGTCTATCTGCTGGGCAGGAGTCCTCTGAATTTATGCTGCATATTCCGCTCAAGTTCATTTTTTTGGTGTGTGTTTATTAACACCAGTGAGTCAATAGAGCTGTGAAAATGGGAATATTTCTCTATTTCAAGTCATCAGGAAATAATGCTTTTTCTCTTTGGAGGCTAAGATCCCTAAGAATGGAGAGAATGCAAATCAGAATTGAAAAGGATTTGATTCTTACTTGCCAAGGGGAGGTTCCCATCTTTTCTCACTGAAGTGCATTGGGATTTTTGCTATTGACTTGCCTGAGAAAAGGACCAGATCTTAATTCGAGGGAGGGGAGAACATTCAGCTCTTTTGTATTGTTAGCTAAAATAAAAATGCTTCAGCTAACTAAGCTTGTGACCATTTGAAGAAGCAGCTTAGCAAGAAATATTCTCAGTTTTGCAAATGTGCAAACCCCTAGAATTAGGGGGTCTTGCCCACCACAGCAGCAAATCTACATAGGTTAAGGAGGTGCTTCAATACCTCTTATACCCCACAGAAGCCAAATCTAAACTCATCAAGGCAACTCGACAATATACGTCTTGCTAGGAAAAGAATATTCAAACCTTAGAGGTTATCAAGGTTGTGCCTCTTCCTACCACCAGCCTGGGCAATCTCCTGGCAAAGAACCAACCAAACAACCTCACCTTCATCTTTTTCCACCAATCTATGTGAACTACCTGCTCTTGGGTACAGAGGTTACATTCTGATCTAGCCACTTGGACAAGGTCTTTTCCAGTAGTTTCTCTAATCAATCAGTCTGAATAGTCACATATTCATGCTGAAGCATTTCTTTTGTTACCTTCAAGACAGAACTGGGAACTCTAATGCCAGCTCAGGGTGAGGTGGGCTACATGATAGAACAATATTCCAGAGGCTGAGTATAAAATTGATAATGGCCACCTTCCAGCTTGAGCAAGGTAATTGTGATATTTATTTTCCCCTTCCCCTTCAAGTCAATCTAGCCCCTCTTAATCCCTTTTTCTCTTTTCAGTGGGTAACACATGTAATGTGAAGGCTGTGTTTAACACCAAAATTTTGCTGCACGGGAGCACTGGGCTCAATATATAAAACAAAAACATAAAGTAGCTCTAATGAATTATGTTATAAACAATGGAAATTAAGACATATTGCAAGAGGAGATAAAAAAAAGAAGAAACTCTTCAAGACAATTATGAAGCATAGACTATATTTATACCATCCAAGTTAGTGTAATATAAGGGCTCACAAAGGAAGTTGCTAGATAAACATGCACACACGGAGTTCTCTATTCTGACTAGCCCCAACAAACCTTCTCAGGAGTATCTGTAGCTGTCTTATTGAAGTTAAGAGTCCTGTCTGGTAATGTTCTGGTGTGGGAATCCATGAGCTGGTGTTATCCAAGGTCTTCACTGATAACCAGACCTCCAATAGACATCTCTTGTGATTCTCATACCTACACTTCAGAGCATCTGCTGGTCAGGAGGCACTGAAGGCACTGAAATGTTCCCCTGCATACAAATATAGCCCAAGTGTACATTTATATCAGCCTGCCTGTTTTAAAAGACTGTGTCCCTTCAAATTGCTCAGCAGTTTTTAAAGAACTTGAAGTCCTAGTTGTCAGTAAACACATCAGGTGGGTCATGCAATGTAACCTGCAACTCAGCTGCTGGCAGGGGATATAAAGCTGCATGAAATTGGTCTTTATCACTGCAGGAAGATTTGTGGAGTCACTGCTTTCATCTCACGGTAGTTACTGCATTGACTTTTTAAAGATTGGATAGTTTTCCCTGTCTTTGGTCACCAGTTCCTGAAAAAAACCTGTTAAAATTCAGTGTAGTTTTGCCAGTTGGACCAGCTAAGGATGCTTCCTCCTATTTGCTCTTACAGCTCCTGAAGGATGTGTGATTCAAATTCCATTGGGAATTCTCTTTTATCTTTGCAGTCAAAAATATCCCTGTATTTTCTTTCACTTTTCCCAGAGCAACATAAGAGCTCTGTGGAAATGTGTGCTGCAAAAATGTGTTTCAAAAAAGTAGATTGCAGCTATCCATTTGAATAACTTGGATTTATTTCAGCTGCAGCTCCAACATCTTTAATTGTATTTTCCAGTAAAGTTCTTAGGATCTTGTTTGCAAAGAAGTAAGCTGGTATGGCAAACTGCCTTGTAAAATCTGAAGTTTCTTGCATATTCTTGCAAAAACAAGACCAAGAGCTAACAAGGTTTGAAGTGACAGCTGTGGGGCAAGAGCTATATTATGTTAAATCACACAGCAAGAGCAGAGAATTGTCACAGTGATCTATTAAACATGGAAGGAATCATATCTGTAAAGGCCTCATGCTGTTAAGCGTGGGACAGAGACTCTGAATGGAATAGAGATGTGTGAAGAACCTTGTCTCCAGGTGGTTGCTGAGCACCACATAATACCAAGAACAAAAATAGCCTAAGTAGAATGGAGATCTTCAGGATCTCTCTCGGAGCCAGAACTCTCCAGAAACGTGGAAGGCAACAGAAGGAAATTTGGGAGGCACTTTTCCCTGTGTTTGTAAGCAAGCAGTGCCAGTAGGAATGAAGACATTCTGAAGGTAGCCTTGTTCCTGACAGCAGCTGGTTCTCCAAAGCTTGTTGCAGTCAATAATTTCCTGTTAAGCAGAACAGAGGCTGACTGTGAAGTTGTAGCACAGAAATGTGAGGAACCCTGAATTCCACGTAAAAATGAAAACATATGTGTAGGATTGGCTCAGAGCAAGCAGATTCTTGCAATTTTGAGGTCTGTATTACAGCAGAATGGGCCCTAATGCTAACTGGGAAGAAAATTTAGAGAAAGTACTGGAAAACCCGGAATGAAGCAGAACAAAACTCTTATAAAAGTGCTGGTTAATGCATGTTAGCGAGGAAGGAAGTCAACTGACATAATCTCCAGAGTGAACTCCACTATTTTTTGACACAGGATTGGTTTGGTATGCAAAAAAGTCACCAAAACCCAAACTCCTTCAGGTAAAAAGGTATGCAGAGCTCTCTCTTGGATCAAAATGAGAACAAAGCAGCTTGCATGCATTGGACAACCAGTACTTAAAAAGATGGTGTCCAAAAAAAGCCCCAAAATCAAAAAAAGCAATGAGTTGCACCATGTCTTTACTTGATTGCAGACATTCCCAGAATGTGGCTGGCACAGGCAAAGGATGACAATTATGCCTCTAGCTCACCTGAACTCCACACAGCAGCAATGCATATGAAGACTCAACCTGAAAGTAAATACGACAGCTATTATTTCAATTTCAACACTGACACACAAACCACTGTTCCCAGAAACTATATTAAAAGAACTTCAAGAAAAGCCTCGAAATAGAAGATAAATTGATGAAGAGTGCTGTTTACACATCAGCCAGAGAAGTATTTTTCTGTAGCAGTGCTGTGTGCACTATACTGCTGCACTTGGAGACCGCCACACCGGAGGGATGCTTGTGGTATGATATGGCGCTGTCACAACAAATGACTGGCTGCTTCTTGATGTTAGTTTTCAGGTACCACAAGAGACAAACAAGTTCAGGTGTCAGCAGCATCACAGACTAACTGGGCATTGTTGTTAAGGTAGGGTAGCAGACAGGTTTGGACACTCCTGGAATCCCATGCTATGTGAACACTGCTCACTTGTCATTCACGGGGAGCTCTAGGGAATACCTCCGTGGCATCAGGCTGTTCAGAGACCTGTGCTCTGCACTGCCTGGCCAGTGTCTAGTGCACAGGGGAGAGTGGAAATGAAGCAGTCTTTGCCAAGGTCCTTGCTGCAGAGCGAACAGCACAAGGAGCTTGAGCTCGTATGATTAACAGTTTCTATTCTACGGTTCTTCAATCGATACTTTCCTGTAGCCAGAGTTGGGATTTTGGAAATCAGGTCTCTCAGGCAACTGAAGCAGAGCAGTGATGAAGGTTCCTCTCCCTGAGTTGGACAGTAAAGCTAACTGGAAGAAGTCTACTTTTTGTATTAGTTTTTTTTCCAAAATTAAATACTCCAGTGAAAATACATTGGAAATTTAATTTCTTTATCAACACCTGAAAAGTAGAAGACCAGTTTTCTTTTTTCAGTTATAAGTTTTGGTTTTCTGCTCTTTTGAGAAAGATAAAAGTTCTTTTTGGCTATGAAAGAAATTGCAAGAGAAATCATTAGCAGAGGTTTTCACCCAGCTCAAATGCCATTCTTCAAGAAGCTCTACCTTTTTTCAACTTTCTTTCACGGCAGTGTTAAACTAGGCAATTTGTAAAATTTGGTAGCTGTTGTAATTTGTGATAGGAATTGTCCAGAGACATTGTATCTGTTCAACAAATCCATCTCTTCTTTTAATTAGGATTGACATAAAAGCTGCATCCAGGTGTTGAATTGGTCTCTAGCAGGCTCTGAACTTTTCGAAGCTGTTTATAATGATTGCAATTCTTTGGCTTGTTCCTCCAACATTACTTCCTTGCTGGCAATGTTTAGTGAAAATTATGTCTAATGCAACAGAACTGATAAATTCCATTTCCTTTTAAAGAAATGTTGTCTGGAAGGTGCTGTTCAGCAAAGCACAGCAGATACAATGCTCTGGATGGCATAAAGGGTTTTAAGAAGTGGCTGGAAAGAACATGGATGTGCACAGCATAAGCTTTCAGTTGCATCCAGAACAGCCTCTCTATTCATAGCCACTAAATAAACAAATAAATAAATAAAAAATCCCATCAATAACTTCCAGGCCTTAATTTAACGTCACTACCACATGCATAAGGCATGTTGAAGTCATTGGGCTCTATGTCACCTGGAAGATTATCAAATGTGTACTCTGTCAGCCGCTTGCTCCTGCTCAGTTTGCAGATCAGTGCGAAGATGTTTTGATGAGTAAAAGACAAATGACCTGTGTTGCACCTGTCTGACACAGCCTCTCTCAGGTAACAATAAACTGATTGCAACTACACTATGAAGGAGCTGAAGTCCCATCATTATAACAGGGAAGATGCAGCTGTCAAGTTGCTAATACTTGAGAAACCAGATTTTTCTTAAGTGTTTTCTTCCCTCATTCGGTAATAGCCTCATTGCTTTAGTTTTCCCTGTGAAGTCCCACCTAGTTTTTCCACTGAGACAAAAAAGGTAGAAGTGTGAACAAAATCAATTATTGTATATTGCTACCAATTTTCTCTGCATAAAACATAGGTGATATGCGACTCTAAAAGGCAAAGTTTTGGACATAATAATTAAGTAACATGACTGAATGCTAGGATCAGGTATTTAATCACATAGGAGTAGTTGCATACCTCATTGACGATGAAAATGCTCCCTGTGTGCTTTTTGGGGTGTGCCACAAGTTGCAAAGCATATATTATCCTGTAAATATTAATGGTAAGTAATTTGAGATCAGTAGTTGCCTGCTTTTCAGAACACCTCAGACACGATGGTTACATTTCCGCCTTATTGGACTTGCACTTTTGGGGCCATTTACTCAGTCTTTGCTTGCTAGATTGGGAACTTCTTGAACAAATATAGTTCACTTTGTTCATCTTGATATACCCTCACAGAAGCCATTAATTGCCCAATGAGCCCAATGGACAATTAATGGTTTCTCTGGGTATTACATCAAACTGGTTACGTATGATGCTTCTAAATGGAGCATAGCATGAAGTTTAAAGAATACACAAAGGAGTTGTGTTCTGATTCATACATCCAGCTTTTTCACTGATTGGAGTCAAGACCTGGGCCTGAAGCCCAGGCCTAGCCGAGGGCTACAGAGTGTGACCCCCCAACACTGACAGCCTGAGGACCTGTCTACAGTGCACCAAAAGGATGGATGAAAGAGGGAAACCTCAGGTCTCTGCTGGGGCTTGGACCAGAGGGAGGTACTTTGGCAAGAGCAGGATGCTCAGAGGAGCTGCCTGAAGTACCTTGAGCACATTTAAGTGAAAACTCCAGTGTGGGGATTCACAGCACTGGGGGAACAGATGAGTAAGAGTGTTTAGGACCCTGCTTTTCAGTCATTCTTGAAATGAATGGCATCAGATCTTTCTGGAATCAGATCTTAGTCTTGGTTACTTACTTTTGCCATCATGTTGGAGTGGAATATTAATTCCTTTATCTACAGAATAAAATATGAATACATATAGATATCAATATAGATATAGATATAGATATATGAAATGACCTACGGAGCTTAATGTATAATCTTTCAACTTGTTTTAATTAATTCAGAAGGAAAAATATATACAAAATGTATGTTATTTCTGATGGAAAATTAACTGTGGTTGTATCATTACAAATGATCTAGTTACAAATATGCTGCCCTTCTTTTTATCAGCCAATATTTCAATTGGCATTTGTCTAATTCTTCTTTCTCCTTTATCAACAACCTCTTGGTTCTCACAAATGAAAGGTTTAACTATCTTTTTCCTCCATCAGGTTCCACTAAACATACACCACTATGTTTTTACATACATTTGTGTATATAAGTTGTGTATGTAAAGGTACATCATGCTAAGAGCAAAGAACAGAGTAAAGAATAAAACACGATGTTAAAGAAAAAAAAAGAAAACAACCAAAAAACAAACTCCATTCATTCAAAGATGAATAAGTAATTTATTGCTTTTGAGTACTGAATGTCACAAAATTCTGGAGTCATGGAACATCTCCATTGTTTATGGTTGAGTAACTTTTCTTTTTTAGCTTATTAACTGGAATAACATAGATTGATGCTACAAAAATTTATATATGGAAATAACTTTACACAAAAGTAATCATTAAGTTCAAACAGCACTAGTGAATCCATAACATTACCCTGGTGCATATTTAGACAGAGTATGGAGACAGTTTTCAGTTGTATATGGAACATGTGTTGTCCCTTGTTAAAAGTAGAAAATATGTGCACGTACATATATGAAAAGAGATAAGGAAAAATACACAAGCGGAAAGCAAAATCCCTGCTTGGCCTTTAGTCTACTAAAATAATGTTGTTTTAATACATGCTATACAAAAAAAGCCAAACCATGTTACCTTACATTTTCCTATTTCCCTAATGTCGTGGTTTGACACTGGCCCAGCTCCAGGCACCCACGAGAGTTGCTCGCTCACCCTCCCCTGCCACAGCTGGGCAAAAGGAGGGAAAAGAGGAAAAAGGGTTAAC
>VZTH01014758.1:930729-979282 GCA_013397815.1 Aleadryas rufinucha | reverse complement strand
GCAGCATGTCCATCTTCAGAGCCATCAGCCATTGGCTCTGCTGGACATGGTGGGGAGCTTCCAGCAGCTTCCTCACAGGAGCCATCTTTGCAGCCCCCCTGCTACCCAAAACCAGGCCCTGCCAAATCAATATGCCTAATGAGACTCGGCTTGTCCTAATTTCTTTTTAGTTCTGAGTTTGAAAACCTGAAAAACTTATCTTTAAAATCAGAATTATTTATCTCTATGAGATTAATGCATTCTTTGTGTCTCGATGGAAAAATGAGCTTCCAATACACAAGGTGTGGTAAGTGGGACTACTGCTAAATTCTTTTCTTGGCTGCCGTTCCACCAAGTGAGTCATATTTAGTCAAGATTTTGCCTTTATTACACACTTGGGGTCAGTATCCTGGAGATTCAGTGGTTACTAATGGTTACTCAGACAGAGAAGTGAAGGAAAAGGTAAGGCAGAAAAAAGCATACACATAAGGTATATTTTTCCAAGTCCTGCTGCGAGACTGCAAGAGTGAAAGCGTTCCCTCCCTGCCCCCCAGTATCTGTCTTTTGGGGACTGAAAAATGCACTTTTAATGGTCTCAAAAAAGGAGAGTGATGGTAACCCCCTTTTTGAGTAATCCTAAAAAGTCCTGTGACAGCAATCCAGGAAAAAAAGCAAAGATCTAATTTAGATCCAGCATCTCTGAAATAACAGGTTGGGGACAGTATACTCTGGGTGCTCCTCACCTCAGTCCCCCAAAATCCAGCTGTATATTCCATACTGTAAACAAAAGCAATGAAGGATGCAGCCAGTGAAAAGATAGATCTAGATACAGCTAAATTCAATAACTAGTCTAATCATATAATATTAATTTTTCTGTATTTCATGTAATTGTCTCTTCCAAATGTCTGCTCATGTATCTGTCTGGGATTCAGATCATGTTGTCATTTCAAGTCACTACCATTTGATCTAATAGCCCAAAAGTTTTATTAATAGTTAAAGGACTAAGTGAATTGGCCACTTAACCACATGCCTGCATTTCAGCAGCTTCACCAGATGACCATTTTGCCCGAACGACTGTGACAGGAATTAGAGCTATTGCAGCTCCCTCATTCATCACTGCTCATTGACCTTTAACTGCAGCCAAACTGTATTGGACTGTGGTTAAGGTGTCCAGCGGGATTGTGAGTTGCAAGAAGAGAGGATGGAGTAGAGAACAAGGAGGGAGAAGAGAAGGTTATTCTCTTTTGGGGTGACATTGACCCCCTTTGAAATCAATCACAAGAATACCATGACACCAAAGGTGTGTGGACCAGAATGTCTTTGTGCAATTAAATGCTGGGGCTTGCCATTTGAAACAAATATATATTTCTCCATTTAGAACACTGAAATGAATGATCTCTGTTACTGAAAGAAAGTTATGTGGGAGTAAAATAGTCCTTGGGACTAGAATTCTGTTGCCAGCTTAGCTCTCTGCTACACAGTTTTGCGGCTAATCTGGGCACACAGAAAGGGTTTCCAGCTGCTCTGTGCTTTCCCTGTGGAGGGATTTTATTGAGTGCTTGTGTATATATGTGTGGCAGCACCTCTTTCAAGCACTGCATGCAACAGCCAGGGAGGCTTATTGGTGGGTCTGGTTTGTTGATGGGTTTTTGTTTGGTTTATTTGAGGGTTTTGTTTATGTATTTGGTTTTTTCTTTGTATCCCAGAGGAAACAGCTGGGGAAAAGATTTTGGTGTAGACCTGCAGGCTTCTTATGCCAGTTTTTTTGAGCTGTTTGTTATGTTTGAGTTAATTTGTCCCATGTTTAGAAAATGCGGACTCCTAAAGAATGTAGATGCGCATGAGAAACATTAGAAATAAACAAATATTTCAGTAATACCACCCAAACTGTCTTCATGTTGTTGGATAAAATAAATCAATGTGGGTATTTTCAGTGTGATGAGCCAACACTTGGGAACATATTCCTAAAAGGAGTCCCTTCAGCATAGGCTAAAACCCACTTTGTTGCTTGAAGTCAATGAAAATACATTTGCAAGAAAGAATTGCTTACACACGCATGGTCTTTAGTGAGGGAACTTGCACCAGCAGCCCACAGATGAGATGCAATCTCAGATAGTTTTATTAAAGGTTGGGTTTTTATCTGCTAGGAAAAAGATGGAAACTTATTTATGTCTAACAGTGTTAGCCTAAAAGTTCAGTTTTCTAATAAGTAAAAGTTCCTGAAAGCAATTATGTTAAATCTTCATCTTTAGTATGGTTTTCATTTACCAAATAGCTTCTTCCACAGTTGCTCTGTTTGAGCTCAAGGCTTCAAAATTTTGCAAGAAGCAGTCATTTTTCACATGATTAACACACAAAAGGAGCAGACAGGCAAAATGGCATCCTCTGTTCCTTCAGTATTTTTAAATAATTAGTCCATTTGATTTTAATGTAAAATGCATTTTTCAATTTCATTGTAAGAACATGATACGTTTACGGAAAAAGCCCTTAAGTACAGCTTTTTCTCAAAATCAAGCCACCTATTTCTTCCCTTTTTCCCACTTCCTTATTAAAGTATTTCTGTACCCTACACCAAAGAACAGGAATCAATCACCTGTTTCATGCTGAAAGCTACATTTCACTATATTAACCCTTTTTTTTGCATCACTTACAGGGGCAAATGCTGAGTTGGTGTGAGATGATCTCCAGTGAGGTTAATAAGCTGGTCTCTAAGTAGAGAGCTGCAGATCCAGTCTTGCTTTTTCAAGACCATATAACTGAAGTTGTTTATGTTATAAATGTAATTCACAGACTGCCTTTCAATTTTCTGATAATTCTGCCACTATAACTGTTGCTGTCTTAGTTACTGCTTTGTATATACTGATTTTCTAAATTGTTGTTTTACTTTTTTCCTTCTTTTTTTTTATTCCCCCCGATTTGATTTCACTTCTTGCTGTATGCCAAAGGCTAGCTTCAGTTAATCATGGATAAATTTTAAACTTACTTCTGAAATAGTTCCTGCCAATTTTGTGGCTAAAAATCCATATTTCTTAGCAGCAGAGTCTTTGTTTTATTTCTATGTACAGGGGTTTTTTTGCACACACATTCGTATGTTTGCAAACATTGGTACCATCTAACTAAAGACATTCCTAAGAGACGGAAGCTGGATTTTTAGTAAATCATTATCATGGTTTCACTTATAGGGAGGAGTAGGATTTCATCACCCCAGATCCAGCGTCACTGTAAAATCCATGCCTACAGTTTCAGTGAAGAAACAGAAATATGCTGCCTGCAGTGATTCTGCTTGTGTGTTTATACTGAGCATAACTGTGATTTTCCATGTTGACATGAGATTCAGTGTGCAGTGTATGGAAGAGGCTGGGACACCAAGGCAGAAACCCAAAATCCAAGCCAGCACATGGTGCCAAGAGAGAATGAACTCCGAGGCTGCAGTGCAAGACGTAGGTATGCAAGAGGATGTATTTCCTTAGCAAATGGGTTAGGTAAACATCTGTAGCCTGTCAGCTGGAAAGGAGGGAGTAAAGAGCAGTCTTTCAAGTTTATGCTTAGTGCAAACAGATTAAGTGCAGCTTGCTTTTATTTCTGTCATCTACATCTATGTAATCTATGTCATTGCAGTTGGGTTTCTGTTTTAGATTTTGTAGTCTGAGTAATCTGCTTTTAATTTTCACCTAACTTCAATGAAGAATTATTTCAAGGTCACTCTCTAGCACCAAAGCATTCTGTGGCTGTCGTTACAGCCAGAGAGCTGAACCACCCCTACACACACCTGGCAGTTGCCTCCTTTGCTCTACAATGCTCGAAGGCAAGAGGTTACACGCCTGTGTAGGATGCATTAGCCTGTGTTGAGAGTTAACAATGTGAATATAAGTAGAAAAAAAGCCTTTCTACAACCAGAAAAACTCTGGCATGTGACAGTTAATGTGGCAGTTAATCTGCCTGATTCTGAAGAGTCCTGGCAGAGTTGGGAGGCACCATTCAGGGCACATCAATAACACCTCAACACTTACTATTGATCAGAGAGCAAATCACCAGCTGAAGAAGGAAAGTTTGCATACCTGCTGTTATCAGCTCAGACTGGAAATTAGTAAATGTGGAGAAACAGTGAAATTATTTTTCCTTGTCTTGATTGCATTTTATAAACAAAAAGCTTTTGAAACAAAACCAGCCTATAAAATCCTTTTGTCATTATTTCCTTCCTGTTTCCCTTCCAGCCCAGCTAGTGCATTTGCAGGCAGGTGAGCTCTTTGGAATTATTCTCCCATGCAGGAAATTATGGGTGCTATAAAATATTACTGCAGTCCAGTTATCTCTGAAATGCTGATCTGCCTGGCTAACATGGAGCTGAAATTCAGTTATTCCCTTTGACATAGAGTCAGTTGTGAATTTACCAGATGAACTTACTCAACAAATAGCTACCAGCCACTCACCATCACTTCAGGGAAGCTGGGCTGCCTCCCACTTTTTCTTTCCTATGCTTTTGTCTTTTTTTCTGCCTCTCAGAAAGATCAAGAGGTAAAACCCAAACCAGTATTCAAAGGTATGTGATTTAGAGCACAAAACAAGTAACAGAGATCTTTTAAAATTGCATATTATACAGTAATCATGTACTCCAGAATTTCCTCCTTTTTAATACAGAAAAATCAGATAGAACTCTTCATTAATATTTTAATTGGCATAAATGTTGAGTTCCCAACTATCCACATGGTAATTGACACTTCTACTGTAGCTGGTGGGAGGTGGTTTGTTTTTCTTTGTGCTAATACAAGGATCTCACTTCCTGCGACAGGAAAGCTGCAGACAGCAGTTGTACTGCATGGGTGAAAGGCACAAAAGGAAAGAGAAAATATATATGGAATAATTTTTCTAAAATCTAGAAGAAAAATACATGTTAGTCTATTATCTCTCATGTCAGGCAGATTAAAGTAGCATTTTCACTGAACCACAGAATGACTTTGGAAGGCATCTTTGGGGATCATCTGGTCTCAACCTCCTGCAAATATGGATGCACAACTCTCAGCCTTGTCTTAGCTAAGCAGCCATTGGTGGAAATTTTTGAACAATTAATATGTAAGAAGGAATTTTTCTGTTCAGAATCTAGCCTGAGAAGTGGGAGGGGATTCTGAGCAGATATGCAACGTCTTGGAAAATTAGGTAACCTATAGATTTCCTAAACTTTACGTGCAGTACTTTCCCACAAGCTCTGGGGATATCCATGAGAGCCACCATCCTAGTTTCTTCTGCAGGGCACTGGAACTGCTGTGGATGGAGCATGGCTGGAAGGGGGCTGGTGAGGAAAAGTCCAGTCCAGCATAAGACTGTTCCCTTAGGCCCTTGGCACGTGGGGAGAGCAGGATGCCCTCGGTAAAGTTCAATGAGCGGCAGGGCCCAGGGCTTGGACAAAGGGAAAGCCCAGACCTACAGCTGGTGTGAGCCTGGAAAGGGGCAGCCAGAGGAGAGGGAAGGCTGCCAAAATTGCTCACCTTCCGAAGCCCAGGGCTGACCGGTGCCATGGAGCTGCTCTCACGCACTTCCCAGACCAAGTGTCCTGGTCCCTTGTGCCTGGGGGTTCAGCACCAGCAGTCTTTCCCTGTGCTTTCCTCAAGAATCATGAGGATTGCTTTTCAAAGCAATCTACACCTACAGCTGATGTGAGCTTTGTCACTGCATGGTTTTGCTGTTGTTGGAGGCATTGCTCCTGGTTTTCAGATTTTTTTTTCTTAAAGGAATAAAGGTTATAGGAGCATGGGATTTGCCTGGATGTCTGTCTCTTGTCTCTTTTTTTTTTTTTTTTTGAGCCCAGTGGCAGATTTCAACCAAATGTGACAGAGGGTTAAAGCTCTCCCAGATAATTAACAAATGCCGTGAAAATAGACAAATGGGTAGAGGATACAGATGCTGTAAATGCCCTTACTGTG
This sequence comes from Aleadryas rufinucha, assembly GCA_013397815.1. Classification (NCBI taxonomy): domain Eukaryota; kingdom Metazoa; phylum Chordata; class Aves; order Passeriformes; genus Aleadryas; species Aleadryas rufinucha. The sequence continues at coordinate 973,385 of VZTH01014758.1, read as the reverse complement.
GGAAAAGCTGCCGAGTGGTATCCCACACCATCAGGCACTAGAACAGCCACATGGGAAGAGGGCCCCTGTAAATGCCCCAAACATAGTGTTTGCTTCAGCTGGGTTTGAGTTTTATGCATGCCAGAGCCAACCACTTGTAAGACAAAGTTCCAAAGAAAGCAGGATTAATTCCTTCTGTGCGCAGCTAGCTATTTGTTTTCTGATTGGAGCCCCTTCAAAATGTTCCTTGGACTCAAATGTTTACATTTTTAAGAATAATACTATCTACCTGTGAGCAGGTATGATGGGGTGATCTAAACAGGAAAAATGCCAGTCCTCTTATTCTCCTCACAACCACTTTACTTGCAGCAAGATCTGCACTTCAAACACTTAGAAAAATGGGCACAGCTACAATACTACCAACCAAACCGTACCTGTAAGAAGTGGGTGCAAAGCTACATATGTTTAGTGTGCAGGATTCAAGAACAGAGAGTGGAGACCAGATGAGGAATTAGGAGAATCAGCTCATACCACAGCACAGTGTTTCCCTATCCATTATGGAGATGCAACAGTTCCCCCAGATGAAGGGGGGAAAAATGGCTGAAGGAAGCAAGATCAAGAGCTCTGAATATTTTATGTTAACCACTTTTGTAAATATTCAGCTATCATGGCATCCTGGAATAACAATGAATGAAAAATACACAGGGAAAAATATGGCAGGAGAGTCCTTCAGTGACCAAATATTCCAGCTGTGCATAGATGCATCTGAGGCACAGCTGGGGCCCAGTGCCAGATGTTCCTGGTCAGTTTTAGGAATACAGTAAATTCCAACATCGGACAGATTATCTGAAAATTTAGAAGATGCCAGGAAGGTCATTTGCAAACCCCTTCCTGGCATTCAGAAGCTTATCAGCCTTGCTCGTAGATTTCTGCTATGGTGAAAACTTAAGATGGGTTTTGTGGGATTTTAGCTGCAGTCCAGAGGAGTGGAGGTTAGAAAATAGACACCTCTTGGCTCTGTAGCCCATAATTTGGGGAGTGGTTTAGATCTGTGGCTTAGCCCAAAGTTCAAGGGAGGGAGTAGAGTCAAACTTCCTTCTCTAGTCCAGCTCTCTTTGAAGAAACATTTTAAAATAGAAGCCTTTTCTGGATGGCCTGTGCAGAATTTGTTACAAAGCAGAGGCTCAGTTGTTTTCATAGTATCAACCATGTCTTCAATATTCTGGGCTATTTCCAATATTTCTGCTAAAAGAAGAAAGAGAAAGCCCTCTCCTTCAAGCCTCTGTTTTAGCTCAGCTGTTTGTGCACTCTGGGTGGGTGATTTCAGGTTACCTGCTCTCTGTGCCATGACAAGACTACGTGTAAAGCACTGTAGTATTTTAGCACATGTTCAGTACCAACAAGCCAGCATAAGCAAGTGGAGAAAACAGAAGCTTAATCATTACTCCATGTTCCTGGTGTATAAAGAGAGATACTGTCCACCCACACAGTCTGTGATCAATGCCAAATCTTTTGCAAACTTAGGGCTTTCGTTCAGTTTCTCTGATTTACGCTTGTGCATCCTTCCTGGCTCCCGCTGTTTTGGTGATGTAATGAACTCACTGACCAGGAGTTATTCTGACACAATGCACAAAAAAGAAGGGTTGGGGATGTAAGGCTGAGTTATAACTGATGAGGAAGAAGGTCCTCTCACTGGCAGATGCTGAGAACAAAACCTCTTTGTACCTTTCTGGGCTTCCTGAGGAACCGCAGTGGCTTAGGCTTGGCAGGATGTCACCAGGCTGTATGCAGTCACACAGAGATGTCCACCTAGGACCTATTTACCCCTGTTACTCTGACCTGCCCATTATTGCCAATGTTTTAAGAGCTCCTACATCTCTTTCCTCTCTGTGTGGGTGCTTCATAATGCCCTGAGCAGAAAATGGGTCTCTCTTGAATGAGACCTGAAATATGGCCATGATGACATCACTTCACTAGAAAGGTGCCAAGATGAGATGCTCAGGAGATTCAAGAACATTTCTGTACTGTCCCTGTTAAAAATAGATCACTTAAAATATTGTGTTGGGTTGTAATCATGAATAGACATGTCTCAGCCATGTACAGACAGTGGAGAAGTTTCAGATGAAAATAATTCACCCACTGCAGACACAGTGATTAAGAAAATGCTTTATTAAAAAAAAAAAAAAAAAGAGAAAAAAAGAAACACAAAACACTGGGGAGATGGGGCAGGGTGGTGGACGTCTTAACACCAAAATCAGGAATCTTACATCAAAATTAGCTCATGACATAGAACATGGGTAGGCACTATTCAAGGGATAAATCCTCTAGTAACATGAATTAAGAAATATCAGAAAGGAATTCTGTGTAAAACAGTGCAAATGAATGAGTGCATCCGAAATAGCTGGAATGCTATACTTGCCCTTCTTCTTTGGCAATTCTTATAGTCCTGGTTACATTGTAAATTAGAGCATCAATTCCCCCAAAAACTCAAGTTGAGAACTTGTGTTCCCATAAGAATTTTTATAGGAAACATAGACTCATTCACTCATTTTTAGGTGCTACCACCATAGAATCTATACTATTTACAATGCAGATAGTCTTGGAAAAAAGCAGTTATTAGTAAGACTTTGACTGCCTCATTTTGTCTATGGAAAAAAGTGAAGACAGGCTGTTTACATTGGAAGTTATGATCAGGAGAGAAAATGATGAATTAAACCAGCCTTGCCAAAGGTTGATATCTGATGTGTTAGAAGACTAAGGAACCTAATCTACTTGCTTGTAAATATACAATGGATATAAAGATTATCAGCAAGGGCAAAGGAGGGGGATTCTTAATCTGAAATAGTATTATTTGCAGCTTGTCTGCCTACTGTGGGGTTGAGAGTGCATGCAGTGCATCTACATGTTTGCTTGAACTTAGAAATCTCACTGAGCTTTTATATGTGAAAGTTACATAGCTGACTCATAAGTAAATGGGGTCAGCCATGCAGGACCTTTTATTTCATTTTCTTTTTCCTTTCTCGCTCCCTAATTTCGTATCAGTGAGAATATTTTGTTCCTCTGTGGCTCCTGCTAATCAGGGTCATTTTTCTCCTTGCACACTCTGGTCCCTTATCAATATCAGAGTAAATTCTGCCAGTGATGTCACCGAAGACAGATTTAGACCTTCATATGTAAGTATATTATTGATCTAGAAAGATAAAACAAGCAAAAAACCATAAAATCTCACAATACTAATATATATAGATACAATAATAATAAACACAGTTTAAAAAAAATCCTAAATTGAGGAAAAATCTGCTAAGACACTGGTTAGGCAATATGCATCATTAATTCATATATGCTGAAAGAGATTATGAGGTCACATACAAATCAAGAAGCTTCAAGATTATGAGGCTGGGCTGATGATAAAGCAACAATCTAATTTACTATTAATTGGTTTTAATGAGTACCCAGAGGGTCTGCTTTTCTCCAGGACCCATTCCTCCTATGCAGTACAACAACATCTTTTATATGGAAACTTAAGGAGATGTACATTGCAGCAGGATCAGGAAAATTGTAACTCTACCTATTTCTTGGCATCTTATGGAAGAAGGCACTAAGCACTGTACATTACACAAGATTGTAAAAAATTGTTTTGATGATATAAATATTAAAATGTAAATTTCTTGTAAATATTGTTGGAAACATCCTTTTAAATGTTTCTGCATCGTTATAGTAAATCAACTCCAGTTTTCAAGATCCTTGACACAGATTTTCTTTAATATATATTAATATTATGTATTTTGCCTTTTAAGGTCTATTACAAATAGAGTACTTTTGACTCTCCTCCCAGCTAGATAGACAAGTCCCATCCTTGAATATTTTAAGAAAACCCTAAACAATGCCAGAACCTCTTCTGGCCCATGGTCAGGCAAGACCTGGAGTAATAAAAGTAGGAAAATGCATCAGAGTGGCTTTTTGCTCAGCTGCACTGGGCAAGACCATGCAGAGAGAGGTCTGGGGAGGTGGTGGCCACTGCAAAAAAAAAGGCTGGGCTGCTTTGGGACCGTGGCTTCAGGGTTAAAAAAAGAAGGGATAGCAAATATTTCACTCAGGAATGCTCAGCTGGGATTGGTCATGAAGGTTTGGTTGTTCTTTTTGCCCACTGGTTTATTTCCATGAGTGGTAAATTGTTTTTAACCTTGTGTGGTTGTTTTTGTGCTGATGATTGGGTGCAAACCACGAGCACTTCCAGCAGCCTGATCTGAGAGGGCTTTGTGTCAGCTGTGCTCAGGGTGGGCAGCCCTGCAGGGGGCAAAAAGAAGAAAATCAAGCCCCTGATGATTCTCTTTTTTAAAAAAATGAAAAAACTCAACAGATTCTATCAACTGAGCAGTGCCCCAACCAGAGGAAGTGTTCTTTCCTGACAGCAGAAGTCAACAGGGCAATCCGAAGGTTATTTTGATCCTGCGCTCTGGAGCCTGAGATGCAATTGCCTTTTATAACTAAAAAAGTGTTGGCATTTCTAACTAGAAAACACTTTGCTACTGTAATGTCAGTTCTTCTGGACAGGGTTTGGTTGAGTTTTGGGGTTTTTAGTTTAAAAGAAAGATTGATAATGTCTGGGCAACAATTTGAGTGGTGGGTGCCTCATACAGCGCATAGCATCAGTGGCCATGCTGTTTAGGATAGACTTTGAGGCCAGAAACAAGCCAAGTTTTAGTCCCATTATGTAATATAGAAGAACTACTAAGGGAAGTTTGTCTTGCACTGCCCAGGCTACTAAACCTTGGGTTTTTAGCAGGCAAGTGATCTCCAGGGATGACTTAGAAGCACTAGAGAAAAGAGAGTACTTCAACATTACTGCCTGCTTCTTTTTTGTTTGTGAAGGCACCCATCAGTGCTCAAAAGACTATAAATAGGAGGAGGAAAAACCAGGAAATGCTCAAAACAGACTACAAGCAAAAAGAGGAAGAAAGTATTATGAAGATAACATTTACTTCAGCTTCCCTGCATCAAGGAAAGGGATCTAACAGAGACTGCAAATGTGTGCTGAAGTCTGAACCCAAGCAATCATTATGGGCTGATACATGAATTGGCTGCTCACGAAAGATGAACTTGTTAAGTATCCAACATGCTCCCAGAAATAGACTCTGAAATACATCTTTTGCTGATATTTTTTTCCCCCAGCTTGAAAAGACAGAGCAGACTTAAACGTAAAAGACTGGTTAATAAAATATACTTGAAATATTGAAATGAAACACGAGGATCTAGGGCTGAACTGTTAAACTTTTGAAGTACAAGGAGTAAGTTTATTCATTATGATGATTTGTTTCTCTTCCTCTCTAAGGAGAGGGAGTCCAGACTGTTCCATCTTGTTCTTGGTCTTGTTCTTTTACCAGCATGAGACCAATGGTGAATTTATGCTAATCTTTAAGTACCATGAAGGTGAAATTTGCAATATTTAAGAGCAGAGAGGTCAGTTCAGAGCCTACTTAAACCTCTCAGTTGTGTGACAAACGAGTCGATGAAACAACCGCTGGTGACAGTCCTGCCACGTGAAATTTCTGGAAAGGGAGGCAGGCAAAAAGGACACTGATCTGCTCACCCAAAGTGCTGAGTGGTTGTGAAAGATGAAAGCCCTCGCAGGAGAAAAGTCTTTCTGCTTTTTGGCTGAGCTTCTAACAGTGAGCCACAAAGTTGTCATTCAGGCCCTGTCAGCTGTAATATGTAATCCACATGCAAGGCAGCTCCACACAGCTGAAAGGAGTGCTGCTCGATTGAGGAGTCAGATTTGTAGCCTGCCATTAGGGTGGCCAAACATGCATTGCTGAGGTGTGAATTATGAAAGATAGTTTCCAAATGTCCAACGGGCAATAAACATTAATATAAACTAGACATGGGCCAGTGCCAAATAGCCCCAGCTCGCAGGGTGTTTGGATTGCAAACATTTGATCAGGATCCAAACTTTGCAGCTGGCCTTATCTCTGCAGTGGCCAAGCCAAACCCTCAGGGTTTGTGGCCACCTGGCAAATTCTGTGATCCAAGGATGCAGTATCTGATTACCTGCTCCTTTGCCACCTCCAGCCAACAGTCCTTTTTATCAACCCTTCCCTGTGCTTCCTGCCTTGCTCTGGTATTCTTTCTCTGCCTTCATGATTTGTCTCTTACTCATACTGGAAGTTCTCTGAATTAGGGGCACATTTTAAATCTGTTGTGAGCAACTCTGGGTAGAATTATGCAATATTATGGAAAACCATCAAGGAAAGCAGGGAGTCTGAGCATGAACTTTGCACCTTCCATGCAAGGCTGACAAAAGGGACTGGACTGCTGCACATGTGAAAGAGAGGTGGGCAAGAAATACATTCAATAAACATACCCAGTTCAACTCAGAGGACCTTATGTTCTAAAAGACATAGCATGGCTGGTTAGCAGTCGGTGCCTGTGGAACACAAGCCAGAACCTCCAACCATGCCTGGGCTCAAACACCAGACTCTGTAACCATTTGTGTTTTTCCACCAGAAATCTCACTAAGTTTCATATAGGGATTGCTGGTCTCATTGCATGTGTTTTTATTACCTGGGATGTAATCCGTAGAGAATCGACAGGACTGACTAAAACACACGCTTGACCCCCTTGTTTCACCTCCAGCAGCAATAACCATGAAAAGAGTTGTGTGATCACCCTGCTCTCTGTGAACTGCCCTTTTCTCCCTGGGCCTTGGTAAGGGACAAAATGAAATGCCAGACGTTGCCCTAAACCTTAAAGCCAGACCAGCACTGTGATACTACAGTTTCAGGGTTTTTTCTGTCTTCTGTAAAAGAAGTACTCAGGAATGATGTAAATTTCGAAGAATGCTGACTATCACTGAATTCTAAGAGGTTAATTGGCATATTAATTGCCTGTAATTAATAGATGCATACACAGACAAGAGAAGTGGAGATTTTATAGCTATGAAATTTGTCCATTAGCTACACGTCACACTCATCAAATCCAATGTTACTGAAGCAGTAAGACTATTGATCTACATATGGATTCTGCTTGGGTACTTGTGATGTCTATTTAATACCCTCGTCTTAAAACGGAACAAGGGGATGCTGAGCTTGCACCTGGAGTTTTCTCAATTTTCTCTTTGCAATTAGTGGCTGAAAAAACCACAAAATTTTATGATTATTTCATCTCCTGTTATAACTGTCTCTGGTTTTAGCTGAACAGGTTTCCAGAGTCTAAATTTCTGGCTATAGTAATTACATTGTTGACTCATGGTTATATGAGGAAAAACTTTGTACATTCCACACTGATAAAATATCTCCAGGGATATTATCTGAATTCCAGGAAAATAAAAGGTTAATAATGTTGCCTGAAAGAGTCAAGTGTGATCTTTGATTTCCAACTTTTTGAGAAATAGCTCTTTTCACTGTTATTTAAACCTAGTGCTGTGGCAAGTCTTCGAGGCTTTATATCTGATCAGTGTAGATATTTTCCCTCTGTTTTTTTCTGTTCTCATCAATATGGGAACATACCAGGCCAGGTTTTCTATACAGACCTGCTGGATCAGGAGCACGCCTTTCTTTAGAATTCATTTCATTTTAAAAACAATCTGGATCTAAGACATCCCTGGGTGTCTAGACTCCCAGGGTTAGTCTTGAAAGTAGACCCAGCTCTGCTCTGTCAAAGCCCTGCAAGCATCAAGGGCCTGCCAAGATCATCAAAACACAGTTCCTTAAAGTGTGGGTGTAGGTATGAAAATTGCTCCGTTAATACCACCCAGTTTTATGTCTCCACTCACGTGGGAGTGCAGAATATGTCTGACAATGTCTTCAGCTGTTCGGGAATGAGCACTAACCCGCTTGTGTTTTCTGCTTGGTTATGGGATTGGAGTGGGTGGGAAGGGTTCTGTTTCTTTTTCAGCTCACATCTCACAAATCTGCCAATATGTTGTCATCATCTTCTCCACTCAGACTGCTGCAGGAACCCTGGTTTCATTGCCTGTTCTCATTGCTGACTGTTTTTTGGGGGTTTGGGGGGCCTTTTTTGTGTGTGGTGGGTTTTTTGTTTGGTTGGTGTTTTGCCTGATTTTGTTTGTTTTGTTTTGATTTCTAAATTAATTCATTTTTGTTTTACACAAGATCCAGAAGTGATGGGCTTCACAAGGGCTGTCCTGGCACAAATGATCCTTGCTGGACTCACTGAGACTATGGGCAATCCAGCATTTGTATGAGGGCAGCAAGAAGGCAAATTACACTGCAAATCTACGACAATGCAGCTTCAGCCAGAGACAGCTCCGGGCTTCGCAGAATCACCTACTGAGACCCCAGGAAAGGTTGGAAGGTCAAACTGTGAGCTGTTTCACTTTCATCTACTTGTGAAGGCCGTAAAATTCTTTGTAGACATTTTAACAAATAATGCTTCAGAAATATATTTTCCCCTAACATCCTACTCCTTTTTTTCTTCACAAGTATAGAAGCCAACAACAACTCAGCACGCATGTTTTAAGTTAACTAAAAGGAGAGAGTAAGAATGCATGTTTCACCCTTCCAGAGGGGTCATTATGAAAAAGTGAGGTTAAAAATAATGTTAACGTGATCAGCAAAAAAATGAACTCTTCGTTTTTCTGCATCTTTTAAGACACTCTGAAACGTCCCTGTGTGAGCCCTTCTGCCATCCTCCTTCTTTTGCCTTTTACCCCATACCCAGCCTCTACATTGTAGAAAAGGAAAGATTTTGGTACCTCTGGCTATAACTGAAAGAGGGCTCCCTCAATGCTCTATCAGCTCCATTTTAGGATGAAGTCAAGATGCATATTTTTCCCTCCTCATTTTTCCCTTTTGCCTTTATGACACCATGAAAATCAGGCACTCAGATGTAATGGTTGCAGAGATCTTGCAGGATCCACCTCTCTGCTGCTCTATTTTCCTTCTTTAGTGAATCCCAGAGAATTTGCAGGAAATTTGAATATCTTTGCTGGTGCTCTATTTTTAAAAAGCAAATATTATCGGATATTTAAGACTTTTTTTCCTATCAAATTGTTAACAGTTTCAGGACTATCTTTGTAAAAAAAATGCAGGAGAATACATCCTGAAATACATCCTTGTAATTGTGTCCATCTTCACCTGCTACCCCTGGTGTCCTGCATGGATTGTGGAGTTCATTACATGGTGCTGCCACAGGGAGCTTCCTGCTGAACAGCTTTCCTCTAAGAGAATGCTCAGCATCACCTTAGATATGTTTCCTTCAGGTGTCTCTATTAGGCAGCAAGACCTAAAAGTCTGCTCATTTAGGCACTTCTATAAGCATTTTGCAAGCCTAGATATCTCTCAGCATCTTATTTTCAAGTATCTGGAGAATTTGAAATGAAGGCCTCCCCCACCCTGAATTTTCAACATATTATACAAATCAGTTTAACAGCAGAGTTGTACTGGACATGATTAAAAGATGAATATAAGAAACAGCACCTTATAACAATTAATAATAAGAAAATAATTCTCCTTATGAAATCTAGTCATCCTCATTAAGTGAAAAGTAAAATTCAATGTGGTTACTGCCTTGGCTGCTTACAGTTTTTTAGGCTGTACTATATGCTAGATGGACTTTGAAAGCACTAACAGGATTTGCATTGGCTTCAAAGTATAATACAGCAGCTCGTGTGAGAGGGGCAGGATTTCCTCTATTTTAGTATTTACTTTATCTCTTCTGGGATAGACTACGCACCAGCTGTGAGAGAGGAGCATGGCACCTACAGACTGAGGCACATCCCTTCTTTTTTAACTCTTAGATCAGTAGTGAGAAGCCTGTACCTGCAGAAGGACCAGCTACTGAGCCTGGAGCTTCTGAGACAGATGCAGGGGAAAACCGATCCTTTTTCCCATTTGATCATATGCAGTTCAGAACCACAAGCACAAATTGAATTTGCAAAACAAAATAAGCTATCCCTTGAAAATTTGACTTTGTGCTTTCCAAGGGTCGCACTACTGTGGCTATTTTGTTTTTGACCACTTCCTCATCCCATTCAGGCCAGATCTAAAAGAGAAGCATGGTCAGAAGACAAAAATAATAATGAATTCTAAAACTGATTTATAACCGTGCCATCCATTAGCAACATCTTTTCATTTCTTAGGTGTTTAGTGGTCAGGGAGCCTGTCAAGCCTGGCTATTGTGTGGGTAATCCCCAAAAGGGAAAAGTAGAAAACTTCACCTTTCCCAGTGAAAATTCAGCAGATGATGCTGCCACAACCGTGACTGAGTCCTACCATCGATGAAAAGGACAGGGAGGAAATGAGATATGTAACAGCAGTGCTTGGCTCCAGCAACTGTGGAAACTTGCCATGTGCTCTGTGCGTCGTTTTTATAGGTCTGATCATGACATATGATAGACGCCAGAAAATAGGCTCTTATCATCATTCCACAGACAGTCTCTCTTTTAGTATGTGCCCTGGGCGTGATCCTGACAGTTTCACTGGCACAGATACAGAAGAAAGTATTTGCTCTTCTCTGTAACCTATTTACAGGGATTTCTTCTGAACTCCCAGAATTTCCCCTGGAGTAGGACAACCCCATGCTGTTCTCAGTTAGCGTTATGAATAACATTTTCCAATATAAAACGTGTCTGTGTTCAGCCTGAAAGATTTCTGTCAAAAAACATTTGTCAACTGCAGACCAGAATTTAGTTTGGAATTTTGAATTTTGGGGCAGCCTGCTCCTAAACTGGTGACCTTAGAAGCCCAAGGTCAGCAGCTCAGCATGAGCTAGCTCTTTCCTGCTTGGCACAGGGAGCAGAAAAGCCCAGGAAGCCTTGGCTATAAAGTAGGCCACAAACCTTGGAGTTTCAGGCAGCTGTTCAACAGAACTGACTTTCTTTGCATCAACGAAAATGAGGGAAATGGCTTTTTATTTTTGAGTTAATGTAGGCTCCAGGGAAGATATTTAATCTAGAAGGTATCATATGTCTTAGGCTTGGAAAAAAAAGAATTCTCAGAATTTCTACTTCATAGGAAATTGTGAAATCTTTTAGGTTCTGGCTCAGTTTTGATTAAAGTGAAATTTGGAAAAGATTTTTCACACACACCTAAAAAGCTACTTTACCACCAGTTCTATTTCTGCCCCAAGCTAGGGATAATTAGGCAAAAAGATGGCCAAATAAGAAGAATAGCCCTGCTACTAATCTCACAATGGTGAAACTTGAGGAAAGTTCACAGCACCATTGATGTTATTGTAACTAGGATTTGAAAGAAGAAGAGGAACTAAAGTCATTGCCTTGTCAAAGAGATGTAAGACTTATATGAGCTGTATATTTGCCCTCTGGACAGTAGGAAAGAAGTGGAAAGAAGAATGGAAAAAATAGGAGCACTTGAAAAAATATAATAGAAAAGTAAGGCAGATAGAACTACAAAATAGTTTTGGTTAAGAATTTAATTCCCTATCCAGTCTTGAAACAGCAGGGTAAATTTTGAATAAGTGTTTAGGAGCCTATTGCAGGAATCTCCACTGAAGACTGGGAGCTGAAGGGCTTTTTGCACATTAGGAATTGCAGTGCCTGGTCCAGAGGTTCCTCTCTGGGCAGTCTTAGATAATCAAAATCTCTATCTTCTCCCTGTGCAAGGAAACAGGCTTATCTAGCCAAGAAAAAGGAAACAAGTTACCCACTTCCGGTGGACTGGCAGACCCTAAATACATGTACCCCTTTGGGCTCACATACAGCAGTTAGGCAAAATCTATTTGGCTGCACAAAGTGGTCAATAGCATCACTGCAAGCCAAAGGAAAACGAAGAATTTGTCTTGAGTTAAGGTTTTTGTTCTAAATAAAATAAACCTGATAATCAGGGCCTTTTAAAGATATAGAAATGGAACCCAGTGGGAGGGATGAAGACACCATACTCCATGCAGAGCAAATTAAAAAAATAAATTCATGGGAATATGGGACCTTGACTCTTTTTTTGCATGCTCTATTCTAATGAAAGAGTGGTTTTCTTTTTTCCACTTTGTGGAATATGGACCAGCAGATCAGTTGCACAAGATGTTTGCTGCTCCCATTTTTCCATTTCCTTTGGCTTGCAAAAAATTCCTCTGAAAACCAGATTTGCAGAGCACTGAGTCGGGCTCGGTGTGGCCTGGCTGGTCAACGGGCTGAAGCAGCTGGTCATGAACCGCCTCCCCTTGAAACTGGTGTCTTGAATTACTGAATAAATTCATCACTTTCTAAAGATAGAGGTGACAGAGCGACAGCCCTCAGGCTGGGCAGACAAATTGCTCTGTTATATAAGAAACTTGGCCTTCTAGGCAATGTCAAAATTCGCCTGCAAAATGTTTGGCCAAAAATCAACACTAAACTGGAGCTGCGATAGCTTCTCTTTGTTGCACCTCCCCATGCCTTTCCTTAGTATGTAGCAGTCTAATCTGGTCAAGAGCCACGTTTTAATTGCATTTTAGATTTTATAATTACTTTACATTTTACTTTTAGTGTCTCTGTGAGAAGTAGGATGAGATTGTTTTTTAAAAGAGGACTGAGCAAAGAGGAAGGAGAAAGGTACCAAAACATGTAGCCTGAAATGATTGTATTAAATCAGAATCCTTGTGTGAATGTTGGTCTTTCCTGGTATAGAAGACAGAGAAACATATTTTGCCTGCCTCGCTCAGACCTGCATCTGATGGAATGGGCATTGGCTGTGGCTGCACACTTTCCATGGCGGAGCCAGGCCCACCAGGCCTTGGAGATGCAAGTACAAAGAGCTGAACTTCAACCAAAGGGGGAGATTTTTATAAAGAGACAAACATGGACCATGCTGCTGAGAGCTCTCTATTGCTTCACACTTGTACATGAGACCCTCAGAGCAATAATTCATTTAGCACTTAGCCCAAAGTCTTCATCAGTTTGAAAAATCATGATTTACTCTGAACACTTTGTGCATCACATTACTATAGAAGACAAATTCCAGTGGAAAATAGAAGAGAAGAATTAATGGAATGGCTAAGAAAATTATTCTTTTTTATTTCCCTTTGCAAATCTGGTGGCATTTTGCAAGTAGACCCATCTTTTGCTTGTAGATTTTTTTAGCTCTAGTCTCAGATATACCTGTTTTGACATAAGACCAGAGAAAAATTTTTTATAAACCAATTTTTTTTTTTTGTCCCCCAAGATGGCCTGGGGGAACTTATGACATAATCTATTGTTATTTAAAGCTTACTTTTTGGAAGTGTGTTAGAGTAGTGATCCTGTATCTTTGTAACATAGAACAGAAAAATATTTATTAACAACAGCCCTCTTATGCTTCATTCCAGGATCATGAATATTATCTTCCTCCATTATGCTCTTAATAATGAACAATGGGCACATTTATTTTCAAACTGCAACATATAACTACAGAGAAATCCAACTGCCTCAAGCGTAGAAGGCACAAAGCTCTTCAGAATCATAAAGTAAAATCCACCTTCAAACAAAATCCCAGTGCAATGACCTTGGTCTGACTCCAGCTTTCATTCTGAATATATTGGGAACCAAATCCTGGTCTAACAAAGAATGAACTTATTACCTTGCAAATGGTCAGCAGAAGGCTTTTCCCTCACTGCTGTCTTACTGAAGCTTCGAGCATGTAAGCAGGGCAGCCTTTGTGAATCAGCCCTATGCCTGACTTACAGACGTGAATGTTATCCTGAAAGAGGGGAAGAGAAAAAAAGAGATGGTTCTGGCTGAGCCTTGCTAGACCTAAATAGTGGTTTTAAATTTTCAGAAGTCAGAGTGCAGCTGATTAAATCTGCAGCTGTCTAGGTGAAAGCAAGTGATTGGTGGATCTCAGAAGGTTTGGGACTGGATTCACCCATATGGTTTGAGTCACTCTGACAACAGAAAACAGCTGTAAAACTGTTTCCCTGGCCAGAAAAAGTTGGGTTTATGGTTGCTTTGTGTCTCCAAGCATCTGATGAATACAGTTCTTTGTCTCAAAAAGCATCTGAAAACCCAGATGCTTATCTGCATTTCTCAGCTAAATAAATTGTGGTAGTAATTTTGTGGTGATAGCCCTTTGTGAGCTTTTTCAATAATTTTTGATATTGAGTAATTGGTCAGAGAATATTTGAATACAAATTCTGTCTGTGCCAAGAGGAGGTATTATCTCTGATGGACTCCATCTATTAAAAGGAAGGCTCTGCTCTGGGAAACTCACAACGTAGGTATAAAACTGCAGAAGGACAATTAACAACCAGTCTAGACAAAGAGAACAAGTCAAACAGGGAGGGAGTAAAGCTTAAAAAGGAAGAGTGACTGAGCACTCACACTCAGCTCATTTTCATGCCTTAGTAGATCTGCAGGGGGTTGTTTGTTTTTTATCTGTTTCTTTGATGGACTCAGTGGAAAGACTGGGTCTTATAGATTTTATGAGACAAGTATTTTGAAAAGAGACTTTAAAGAATAAAGGGTGGAGGTAGACTAGATTAAATTGGAAAGGAAATTTCAGACAGGGGGCCTCTGTTGAAGAAGGCACCAGAGAAAAAGCTGGTGAAACAGATGTGTGCAGCTGGAGTCAAGTAAATGAGGCAAAGGTGAAAGGATGGAGAAAAGGGCTGTCAGGAGACTTTCCACTCCCCCTTCAAGCTTTCTACTTCCACTCCCCCTTCAAGCCTGAAATGCATGGAAATAGAGTGTGGAGGTGCTGATGCAGGAAGGATTGCAGTGGCAAAAACTAACTCAAAATCCTCAACCTTCAAAAAAGACATATTTAGTGTTCTAAATTGAGATCTTAGACTAGAAATTTCCACTTCCTTGCACTGGGGGTTAACAGCATTTTCAAATTCTTTTTACAGACTCCTTTGTAAGAAGTCTGCTGTGTTTTCATGTTTTCTTGAGACCACTTGCACACTTGTATTCTTTGAATGCAGGCTCTGGAGACCGAGACTGAAAGAGGTGCTTTACTGTTTGCTCTCTTTCTCAGTCCCTCTTTTGCTTCTTCTCACACACATATTTTTTCTTCCCCTCCCCCCTTCCCTATCTCTGAAGGAAATATTTCCAAATGTGCACTTTCTCAGTCTTGTTTGAATGCTCTTTAGATTAAAGGTCAAAAATACAATTCTTGTCATTGTGTAGATACCAAAGAGAATGATAAAAATGAAACATTATCTGTTCTGTGGACTACATTAAAAATAACCCAGAGCAACAGCTTTAGGACTGATTTAAGAAGTCATGCAAATGTGTAAAATCTAACAGCCTTAGGACACAGTTTAACACTTTGAGACATGCTGCATGCTTTTAGAAAGTTCCTTTAAAAGTTGGCAGGAGATAAATCACCTTTTCCAATTATTTTGAAATTATGCAAGCTCGGCACACTACAACTTTTGATCAGAAGTACTTATTGAATTGCATATTCTCCAAATACCACCTCTCAAGGTCACACTCACATCTAGATCATAACAGGCTTTCAGTCCACTGTGGTCTGAGGGCTCTCTGCACTTCCACTTGCAGCAGTGGGATTTAGACAAGTACGAAACTCTAATTGCTTTGGGGCTAGTAAGACTTTGCACCCATTTTAGTAACTTTGCATCCTTGAAATGGCAATGCAATGACAAAAGAGGCAGGATCAGTGTTTGAAGGGTTTTACATTCAGGTATGGCTACTTCTCTATTCCTTATGACCATAAGAATGTGATAAAATTTCATCAAGTTAATTAAAGCACCGCCTATTAAATGTAATTCAAAAGGTTAAAATAAAATCACACAATCACAAGAAAAGCCTCTGTAATAAATATCAATTACAGAATATGCTTCAGCTGTTCCTGTTGACACTCTAAGCAGTGCTATGCTCTTTGCCAGTATGGGATACACATCTATTGACCATGGGAGCAAGAAAACCCCACCCATTCATGAAGTTTAAACAATTCAATAGACAATGACATGCTAACAGTGAAGGAAAAACTTTTATGTTCTCTGAGAAATAAGCATATACCTACATAAAAAGTAACGTATTCTCTACTGCTGTGTGAAAATCAACATTCTCTGACTGACAGGGGCACTTCTGAAAGGGTTATTCAGTGCTTAAGAGAGTACTTGTCACTTGCATAATTTTAATAGAATTAGCAGACAGTCTGATAGGATTACTTCTTCTCATGATAATCCATCTTTTCTGTAGTACTGGGAACTTTTTGGTGAAAAATGCAGCTACTGGCTTAAAAATATTTTTCTTAAGCCTCATTTTTAAAAGTCATTGTGTCATTGAGCATTATTATTACTAGATATGGACACTTGCCAAAACCCCAGAGCCACACAGTCCCAAACTAGGTGAAATTTGAGACCACAGAGCTTTCCATTTTGAAATTACCTCTCATTAATTATAAATTTTTTTTTTTTTTTNTGTCATTGAGCATTATTATTACTAGATATGGACACTTGCCAAAACCCCAGAGCCACACAGTCCCAAACTAGGTGAAATTTGAGACCACAGAGCTTTCCATTTTGAAATTACCTCTCATTAATTATAATTTTTTTTTTTATTTTTTATTTTTTATTGTTAAGTCTGGATACAAGCAAGAAGAAGTATAGAGAATAAAAGTGCCCTGAAAAGCTTATAAATTAGAGATTACATTGGAAGCACATATTAGAGGATAAGCAAGGAGAAAGCAAGTTAACTTCACACTAAAGAAAAGCTAGGATAAAAAGGTAGAGGGTATTGGGAACATGTTCTACCTGGCAGTGCAAGTGAAATATTTGACCAAGCTGAGTACCCTGGAAGACTCCTGCCTTCCCAGGAGTCTTAGAAGCAAGGGCTAAAGAAGGCAGTTGGCAGGGAACAGGGAGAATCAGCCTTGATAGTTTTCTAGGATCTGTCTAAAGCTTAATTTCTAAGACTCTGTACAACCAGATGGTGGGGAAATGCCTTCTTGGCTAACCATGGAAAAAGACCACCACCATACAAAATTGGAACCAGTGCAACTTCTTCTAAAATACATCTTCTGCTACTGATTTACAATCTGTACATAAAGTAGAAAGGGGAAAACAAGGACCCATCTATGCCTGCTCTTTTTCATCTGCTCTTTTGGCTCGTTGGAGTTTCTGTGAGCCGGAGTAGAGTAGCCCTCAGTGCTATGTGATGCACAGCTGAGGCAGGGCAGGGAAGGACAAAAGTGACCCTCGTGCTGCCCAGCAATGGCTGAGACTCTGCTCTGTACTTTGGAGGAATGGAATGTAACAAATGGTATGGAAGAAGGCATCTTAGAGGACCATGGATATGTAAGATAAGGAATTAAATGGACTCCTGTGGTATCAAAGAGAAGATAACCGAGTTTTCTGGTACCCAGAAGTTAAGTTTCTATGGTTACCTCCCTATGGAACGGAATGCAGAATACTCTTCCTGCAGGTCTAATACCACTGCCAGGCTGGAGGGTATAAAGTAGTAAAGTTCCTTTTAGGATTTCTCCATTGCTGACTTATTGGGCAGTCCTTGTCCAGATGTCCTTTGAGGTTTAGATCCAGCCTTACCTCCCAACTCAGATCATTACGACCTTTAAGAGAATTCATTTAATTTTGACTGAAGAATTAATATCAATCTGGAGTCTCAGAGCTCATCTGAGCTGGTGACAGTACCTACCACCAAAGAAAGAGATCTTTTAAAACCGTATTTCTGAGGTATCTTCTTGGATTTACTAGAAATAGTTTCACACATATATCTGAAATTTTTGATTTAAAAATTCTGGTCTAGTTAGACATTGTATTTATTACAATAAGCTACACCAATTTGTAACTGATTTCTACATGAGCTTGCATGCATACGCACAAAAATGAGACTTTTTTCCTAGCCATGGGGAATAATATTTGTGGAAGAAAGGCTAGGAAAAGTGGTTTGAAAATGTATAAGCAGTATACTACCTCCAGGGAATAGAAACGATCTCAATTTTTGTAGTACTACTTTTAGATGTGTAGAAATTTTCTACATTTGTATTTTAAGTGTAGAAAATGTCCCTCATTATACAGACAGGATACGTCTCACACTTATTAGGTATTCCTTAGTATGATCTTTTCTGTAGAGAGAGTCAAAATGTGCAAAGAGAAAACAAATATAAACGGGATGCTGAAGAGAGAGACAGGTGAGGTTCTGTTGAAAGTGTAGTGAAAAATGAAGAGAGCAAGGACACTGAAGGATTGCAGTTTTTATTATCTTGCCTGGACTAATGCACACTTCAGTTGTACGTGGTGCATAGCATATAAATGAGATTTATTTGCAACACCGAGCAAAATGTAAGCAAAGGAAGATGACTCTCCCAACAGAGGAAATGTGGGGCAGGATTATCTGTGCAGCATCCCCACTGCAGGGTACCTAAAGGAAGGAATTTCTACAGTTAGAAATCATCTTTGGTGAACTGAAACACCGAATCTCCAGGAGACCTGCTGGAAATCTGGACAATGTTATGATCCGTATAACACTTGGGCATTTTTACACAGGACTTTTCTCTGGATGCTGTGGAGTGTAACACTCTGGATCCCCGGGAGAAATTGCACTGGCAGACCCAGGGAGCTAAAGCATACTCAGCAGAGAGTGCATCCCCGGTGCCATCAAAATCAGGGAAAGCTCCCTTCAATCTTTCTCTCAATGTGGCTTTACTTACAAGTAAAGCCGTGGACAAGGTGCTGTGAGGCTCTGGGCATAGAGGTAGAAAAAATTTTGAAAAGAGCCAAAACAAGAATGAAAAAAAAAAAAAAGAAAAATAAAAAAGAGGAATAAAGTGGTGAGTGATCCCATGTAAACGCAATGCAGTACAGAGAAGGAGCAAATGGTTCAATGAATGGGAATGGGACATGGCTGGTTTGGCAAGTTCATGCAAATATCACAGAAAATACAAACAATGCTCACGGTTTGTGTCTCTTTGTAGCTCTCTTGTGTCTGAATGCATACAGACCCCCAGCAGGCAGTTCTATGGACTGTGCAAAGGGAAATGGCAGCCTGCAACGAGAGTGAAGCGGTTGCAGAAACTCACACCAACACTCTCCCTAAGAGCATCAGCTATTTGGGACCATGGCCCTGTAGAAAGGAGTGGAGCTTCTGAGTGACACATCTGCAAAAAGAAGGGCACTTGTTTATGAAAAGTTGGGGTTTCAAATTGGGAAGAAGTTACACAGTTTAAATGCAACAATACTGATTTTCTGTTTATCCATATGTGTCTCAGTCACAGAAAGGGCCTATGGGTGAGGGTCAGCATGTTCTCCCCTCTGTTTACCAGTTAACAGAACTTCATTTATTTGCAATTCTGTTTTCAATTAATTTGGGAAAGAATGCCAAACATATGGGGTTTTTGGTAGGTTCGAGTTCTTGATGAGTTTGGTTCACAATGCAGTATTTGTGTCACCTTGTTAGAGCACAACCTTCTCCAGGGCTTGACTCTTCTTTCTGTAGCCCATGGTGTGAAAGAAGAGTCTGCAAGGTTAACTCACAGATTCTAAGACATGCTATTTTTTTCTTTCAGCTACTTTTGAAACTTCATTTTACATCTGAGTGACTTGGTTTTTAAATGCATTCTTTCTCCAATAGTTGTGTGTTATTGTAAACGTAACAACAAACATCAGTGAACAAAATCAACAGGTTATTAAGCCTTTGAAGAAAAACATAGGTTATTAAGCCTTTGAAGAAAAACATTGTTGTTTATCTTTGATCCCATAAATTTTAAAATGCTATCTTATTTGAATTTGCTTTTGTTTTAACTTAATCTGATATTGAAAAGATCCAGATACTTAACTATAATTAAATGATTATTCAAGATATCTAGCTGTTGCCTATTTTACTAGCTATTAGGTTGTAGATAACTGCAACTGAACATTTAATTTCTAGTTTACAATATTTAGAACATGAGTAATTATTCCAACATACATGCGTAAGATAGTAAATTAATATATGAACTGCCTTTCCTGTGGCTATATTTTTGTCTGGTAAATATATCCTCATGCTAAGGACTTGATGGAATACATAAGGCACAGAACATGGTATGTGTTACTTCCTCTTGGGTGGTCTGCAGCACAAAGACCCTTGCCATTTAGTGAAGATACAATACAGTATTCTTCCATGACTATTTACATTCCCTATTTTTCGCAGCAACTTCAAATGCATGCATTAGGGATTTCTTCCCTCTTGTCTTTTTTGATCTCCTTGGAGACAAATATTACTGTAGTGTCAAAATATAATACAATTCACTCATTCATTAGGCACAGATCTTATTGACGGAAGTCTTATTCATTGTAAAGAGAAAGAGAGCATATTCCTGAAGAATGGTTATGGAAGAAAAGAAAAAAAGAATATGAAAAGCAAGCTTTAAAATAATAAATCATTAGCTCTTTTATCTTACCAATGCTTTTCTGCGGCTTGGGAAATTATTAAAAAGATACTGTAGAAGAGAAAATCTGAGAAATCCTGCAAAATTCAATGTCATTGTTTTAGGGCTTTCTGAGGAGGCAAGTTCTGCAGTTCTTTTGAAGCTCAATTATAATTCAGCAGGAAGAGGCATGGAAAAAGATTTTCAATCCTCATTGGAAATGAAAGTTACAGGAGGACTGGATGTAGAGTGAAGATAATGAGGCCTTTTTGTCACTGATCTAGCCAGGGAAGATGCTGAAATTTTAAATGAGTACTTACTTCAACCGTGCTTAAGATACAGTCCTTCCCACATTTCCATTTGTAAAACCAGTCTGGAATTTCATGGAGGGAAATAACGCCAGATGTTCAAAACCAAAATAAAATAATCGAAGGAGCTGTAACACTCCTTGCAGAGGTACTTACATGCTTTCCCTTATAAAGAGGCTTTCCTTTAAAGATTTCAGACCACTGCAGCCATAAATCAAACTTCATGATGACTATGCAAAGATTTATCTTGATAAGGTTGACTGTGTTGGGTTGGTAAGGTTGAAGTGCATGTTTTGACTTTTGCAGCTGTCAGATGATATTATATCCCCATTCAGGAATGATGGAAGTCCAGCTGAGAGCCATACAACCGTTTTGACCCTAACACAAGCAGACATTCCACTTTTTAAAAAAGTTTATTTTGAGGTTTTAGTAGTGAAAATCCTCAAAAATTTGATTTTTCAGGAACTTTGCTGAGCTATTTACCTTTTTTTTTACGTTTCAAAATGAAGAGAAAGCTTTTTTTTTTTTTTTTTTTTTTTTTTTTTTTTTTTTTTTTTTTTTTTTTTACTTTCAGATACTGGAAGATTTGAGAATTTAGCAAAGGTAATTATGGTATCAGATTTTCTGAATTTCAACCCCGGTTCTGTAACTGTCACAGCATATGTTAAAATTTGAACACACAAGTACCCAGTATGTGATGGGTGAACTCATGATCTTAATCATATATTTGTTTGCAGATATTTAAAAATTTGTTACAGGAATTTAAAAAACCTGTTCATCTGAAATGAAAACAATATTTTCTGACACAATTTTGCAGTTGGACATAAACCATACATGCACCACGTCAACCATTACCCACAAGTTTGGGCACACAGAAACCTGAACAGAAACGCTGTGGATAAAACAGATAAAACAGCTTTCTGATCATTATTCCTCACTGAAACCATCTATTTTAGACAGGTTGAACAGATTTAATTATTCAGGGAAATAATTAATATTTATTTATATATTTAAGATGTGATTACTGAAAACTGGCCAATACGGATAGTGTGTTTAATACCAACCAGTGCTGAACTGCAAATTGTCATATTAAAAATCAAAAAGGTTAAAATACTTATAAATAGTATACACAATCTCCAAACTATCCTGGGAATGGCAATACTAATGTACTTTTTTTTGTACGTGTCTAAAAGTAGTAGGGTACTGTGTTTTACTTCAAAGAGAGCCCCTGCATATCTAAAATTGAACAAAAGTTTGTTTTAGAGCTGGGTCAAGGTTTAGGGACAGAGAGGGCAGTAACAAATGGGTACTCATAACAGTAAAGATGGTTCCATATCAAGCAGAAAATTACTCTGATTGCACATGGAGAATGTATTGAAAAAGTTGTGTAGTGAAGCAGGTAAGGACAGAGGAGGAAAAAAAGGCAGAAAAAGACAAAAAGAAAGAGGAAACTGTCAAACAATTTACATGGACTTGAAGGCAGCTTCTGTACAACACAAAGTGGACAAAAAGCTAATCTCCAAGGTCAGGAAGTACAGTGGAAAGGATGAGGCATTTGCACAGACACAAAATTAGGCTTAAACATCAAAGACAGGGTAATTTTGAACTTCAGAAAGAGGAATGCAACTAATGGACCTCTACAAAGGTAATCATTAAGGATGAGTCTGTTCAGTTTTTATATCAGTGACCTAGAAGAGGTAATGCAACTTGGAGACAGAGTAGAAGCCAGAGTGAAAGACCAGTTATCAAGTGAAAATTGACTTAGTCTGGAAACTGTGTGGTTTAGAGCAGAGCTGAGACTATTAGTGACAGAAATGAAATACACGCATCCAGCAGATGTGCAATAGAAAACACTAATAAAGAGAAGGATCTCAATGAAGTAATCTAGAATAGAAATTTTGTTTATTAGATTCTAAAGTGAAATAACTGAGAAAATTACCATAAATATAAGTTAGAATGATATTTGCCAGAAGACAAATATTACTGAATATTCAAGCAAATCTTTGAATGCATGTTAGAAATATATTTATGTAAATATATCAGCACTAGTAAAGCACTCCAACTATGAAGGTAACTATCATCCAGCCCAAAATTTAAGAGAGTTAAGCAGCTTTCATTTCCTTGTTAACAAGATAGAGTTTGTATGTGGTACTGAATACGTTCAAGACAGACGTAAGAAAAAAAAAGAAAATGTCATAACTTTTTCTTGTACAAACTCATTAGATTATCATTAGAATATATGAAGTAATCAATCAGATAAGCTCACGGGATATTTTTTTATTTTTTAAGCTATCCTTCATCAATGTTGTCTTGTTCTATATTTTATGAAACAGTTATAAACCCAAAATCTTTCACAAATTTTCAAAAATTGAATATGAAATTATACTATCCATGGTTTTACCTTTTAGATAATTTGTAGAACCAGCTTATTTTGATGCTGAAAGTAAAACATCTTAAACAATTAATACAATGTGTTTTATTAATCTGAATTTATACACATAAATGTAACATATGTAATTCACATTATGTAATTCCTGCTTAAGATAATATAAATTTTCTTATCCTGGAAGCTTCTAAACCATGATGAAATTTTCTGTGCTGGAAACTGCTCTTGGCTAAAATTTTTTCTTTTCAAATTCATAAGCTGAAAATTGTTTCACTCTTTGACCTGTGAGCCAAGCTCCCCAAAGCTTGATGAAAATTCAAATGGCTGAGTTATAAATATCTCTGAAACTAGGTTTATAATGGAAATACAACCAGATCCTTCACTATAGCAGTGCTCATGGGGGCTGTTAGAGCAGTTTACAGAGCAATGAGTGCCAAGCTATAAGTTAACGAGGAGAAGCAGTGAAGCACCCCTAAACAAGAAGAGAACATTTAAAAATGCAGGAGCTGCACATTTCTATTGGGCTTTCCATTGGCTGTGTTTCTGTATGCAGCTTCTTTGTTTCTCATTCTACTTCAGGAAACCATTGCCTTGGCTTCCTATATTTTCTTGTGCTGAATTCAGTAACCACACTTTCAAAAGGCTGAGGAAGGGGCGTGTGTGAAACCTAAAGTTAGAAGCTAGTTGTCAAAAAACAATTTACTATTCTCATCAGTCTCAGCCTTCCCTCTTTTCTCCTTATTACATGACTGGGAATGCACCATAGGATGAGAGGAAGATAAAATTAGAAATGGTTCCATTTGACTTTGGTGCCTTTTCACATCAATTTGCTCCTGCAAGTTTTATTGTTACGTTTAAACGCAGCACAGAGTACTGGTGTCTGTGGCAGACAATCGGGCCTCGAGAAAAGAGTCCATAAAGACATAGTTTCATTTATATTAGGATGTAGGGGCAATGTGGACAAGGGAGACAAGTGCCATTATTCCAGTCATGCAAATGTATCACTAAGTAAATTTAATGCATGCTATGACTGCCATTATACAGTCAGCACTCACCGTAGGAGAGATAACAGAAATACTCTTCTCAGTTGAGACATGATTGGTGACAGCTCAGAGTGATCAGGTTTTTCTTTTCCAGCCAGAAGTGATTGCACTCCATTTTGGAAAAGATATTTAAAAGATTGAGTGAAACTCACCAGTAAACAGTGGTGCTGAAGGTGGATGCATGCACCTTTGAACTCACCTTGATTATTTTACCCTGGGACATAGGCACTGCAGGAAGTGCTAAATGCGTCCCATGTCTTGAGACACATGCATGAAGAACAAAACAAATGGCAAAGTATCCCCCTGAATAATTTCTGTTTTCCATTCTTGTCGGCTGTGTGCATGCTCTTCACTGAGCTGCATGCATACACTTCTTAGCAAGAGTAATAAAGAGATAATTTGGACAAGATGGATGCTTCATAAAAAGATACATGTAGCTTTCATGTGTCTGGCTTAAATTAGTGAGTGGTTTCAAAATATGAAATAATTCACTGTGTACAACTTCAACCCTTCCCGAATACTGTTATTTGAGATGTAGTAGCATAATGAATTTTCTTAAAATTAAACCTCCTTTTGGGGTCCTCTGTCCTGTGCTTTTTACCTGTAACCTTTGCTTTCAGGATTGCTGCCACTTTGGTTCTCTGTCTCCATGTCACCTTCTGTGACAGTGAGCTGTGATAGAGGACAGGTAAATTGAGGATGGCTGTGTTGTTCCACAGTTTTGCTCTGCAACAGAAATACAAGTCTTCAGAGCGCAGGAACTGAAATCCCCTTTGACAAAATGGGGTTATGCTGAAATTTGTTTCCTCCAGTCTAGGCCAAGACATGGTTTGTTATGGCCTCCTTTCCTGTGAGCAGTGAAAATACAGAGATGAAGCAACATACATTTCTCAGTTTTGATTGATGAGATCCCACACTGGACTGGAGGACTTACTTTTGCAGATGGGGGGTGTCCCATGACTGCAATATTTCCTTGTCTCAGCACTGCTGTTACCAGGGATGCTCATACAGCAGCAGACAGGAAACCTTGCATGCCTGCTGCCAGCTGGGAGCTGAGTTTGTCACGTCTCCAGTGGCAAAGATGGTGACACGCTACTGATACATCAAGTGCTGTACAGGATCCAGCAGGCAGAACTCCTTGAGATAAGCAGTTTGACTGAATTCCAGCATCGCTTTTACACTGCTGTGTCTATCTGAAGTCTGAAAGACCAAGATGCAAGAGCCTTAGATGTTATTACAGATTCTTTTGATTTTTAATCCTACAATTATTTGTATAATGGCGAGGACAGAGAAGAATGATCCGATCCTTCAGCATGTGTGCTGAGCTCTTCAGACACAGCGTGTTCATAGGCTTGCTCTATATACTTCATATGCTGCATAATTGCAGTGGAGGAAAAAAAAAGAGAAAATTGCTCATTTAAACTAAATTAAATTCAGAACCTCTAATATGGCAGGTCACAGAAGGCATGTAGACATTTAAATAGGACTGCTGCTTTGGAAACCAAGTAGTTCTGCAGTACATCTACATGTTGGCTCTTGACTCCATGCAGCTCCATTAGGTAGCATTTTAAAAATAAAGCCACTTAATGATGAATGTTCATAAATGAAAAATGCCTATTCCCCATAAAATTCTTGTTAAACAGCAGTGCCCATCTATTTTTAGCACACACGCAAAAAAACCACATCAATCCATATTGTTGTGAAACTCCTGATCTACCCTTGAGAGTCCTTCCTAGGATTTTAAATAATGGGTCTTATAAGGCAGCCTTCTTTTCTTTTATATGTTTCTAATTTTTTAATAGGTAGCTAAAAGGTAGAGGAGCAACAAATGCAGAATGTCTTAGGTTTGGGGTGCTTTTATAACAGCAAAGAATTTCTTCACCTGGAGCTGTGTGACTAACCGTTAGGAGTTCTTAATTCCCTTAAGGAAATTTAAGTGTTGGATTGACAAAGATGTGCCTATTACAGAGCCAAAATTTCTACAGTGACAGACCAGGCAGAAGGATTCTCAGTAAGGGACCACTGTTATTAAATACACTGTCACAGAAAATTAGGCCAAAAGCAGATCATACTTAAAGAGACTGCACAGTAAGGCACACCCTTTTAAATTAGACTGTCCTCCTGCACTCCACAGAGTTTGTTCTGTGCTGGAGTTTAATTTAATTCAACACCACTCTTGCTGTAGTCAACCTTTTGGCTTCCACCATCTTTTCTCCCATGTTTTGCATCTTATGGAGACTATTTTTAAAGTTAATTAGCTTATCCAAAATAAAGCACAAAAAGATGCAAAGGCAAAACTATCATTTAAAAGCACTATCATGTGAAATAAACTGCACAGTGTTAGTTAATTTTCTTGTTTAGTTACTGCTTTTCTAAGAAAAATTAAAGGATTCACTTGAAAATTATTTTGAAGTCTTTATGTACATAAGTCCCTTGAAATGTTTTTTTTTCCCCCCTCTTAAAATGAAGCAGCAAATATGGAAATGAAACATTAGATAATGAGAAAGTAGGCAACTGGAGGGTAGTGGAAACATGAAACCTAAGCGAAATGATTTTTCAAATACCAGATCTTGACTAACAAACAAGTACCAGCATACTGTAAGAGTTTCACCTGGCCACAACCCTGCAAGCTGCTTGCTCCACAGGGGCATCCTTTGTGCTCATTAAATATAAAGGAAATCTTCCAGACAAGAAAGTCTGATTACTTATGGAACATCTTAAGAAAAGCTGTGAATACCATGATACATGATTCACTTAATAGGACTTAGCAAAATATTAGGAAATATCCAGTATGGTGGATTGTTATCCATTCAACACTCCAGTAGCACTTACACACTTCAGCCAATGCTGATGACCTCTGTGCCAGGAGCAGCACAGACAACCCAAATCACCAGAGATATATAATACCAACTAACAAATAGGGCTAGACCAGGAGAGAAAAATTTAGATGAAGTACTAACTAGCTGCAGCTCAAAAGGAAAGCAGTGTATCCCAAACCTCAGCAAAAGGACAATTTGCTGACTATGCCATCATGGGAATTTTGGTTTTATATATCTACCTTTCCTATGGGTATAATGCAAAGAAAACCTTGCCAAAATGCACACTTCCTGCCATTTACATGGCAAACATGAAAGCAGCAGACTTAGGCCAGGCCTTCTATATGTAAGCAGAAGAAAAATCTAGGAAAATTTTTCGGGTCAAGAGATACCAGAATACCATAATGAACCTTTATTTTCACTTTCAGAATCATCGAGTTGCCTCCTATAGCTGGTGTGACTTGACAACATCTGACAACACTCTTCTTAAGAAAGCTGGAAAAGAATGATCTATTGGAAAGTTCTAGTTGGAACTACTGCAAAACAAAAGCAACATTTTGAAAACTTTAGACAACAAGGAGTTGCAAGTGGTTTGTCATGAAACATGTATCAAGTCAGGCTCTATGCAGACCTGTTCCGCATCTGATACTGAAAAATGTTTTCATTTATAGATTGTGTAGCAAAATACATTATTAAACTGTCAGACAGCACAAAAGGGAGTAAATACTCCTGT
The DNA here is from genome assembly GCA_013397815.1 of Aleadryas rufinucha. NCBI lineage: Eukaryota > Metazoa > Chordata > Aves > Passeriformes > Aleadryas > Aleadryas rufinucha. The sequence continues at coordinate 945,862 of VZTH01014758.1, read as the reverse complement.
GCTTAGGATTATGAATCAAATGGTTCTTGCCAATTACATAAATGGTCTGAAATAGGTGAGAAATATTTCAGTGGACATGAATGGTAAGTATTCCATTTAAATAAAGTGGAAATAAGCATAAATAAGCTTAAATTCATATTTAAGCATTAATAGTGCTTAAATAAGCATAATCAACTGCATTCAAATATACAGGTTGAAGCACTGGGGCATCTCTCCACTCTGTGCAATTTTTGCGCCCAAGACTTGCTAACTGCTATTTTTCTGTACTTTGAATACATCAGGTGCTGCTGGGCTGCTTTAGATCAACTTTTCTTTTTTAACTTGGGACTATTTTTGGAAGGTTGAAAAATGTCCAGGGAATACAGTTCACTTGCATTCCCAGGCAGGCTGTTCTATATGTTTATTGATCAGTTTAACAAACACAAAGACAACAAGAACAAAACACTTCTGTATCTTGTCAACTCCACCTCGCATTTACAGAAAAAAGGCCAGATGTGCTAGGAAGTATCTGGCCAAGTGGCAAGCTTGTGTGTCTTATTAAGCAGTAAAAATACAAGTTTCTATGCCCCCTATGCAGGGCAAAGCAACAGAGGCCACTCAGGGCAAACAGTTTCAGAATTTTAAAGCTCACTGGGTAAATATTCTGCTTATTCAGTGCCTGCTAACACAGAGATAATTGCCAGTAGCTGGAATGAGCTGAGGAGTTGCAGTAGATAATTCAATGTGCTATACAAATACATGTGTTCTTCTATTATTCATACCACGACATTTGTTGGTTGTCTCAGGAGTACCAAGTGAGGCTCCTATGGTTCATGAATTACTTGAATTATGCATGGTTATGGGTAGGCATTCACCATATACAAACTGGTTTTGAATCATGCATTTCCTGGGGGCAATATTTCTCATGGTAACTAGCAGACTTTTTAGGTCTTTCAAAGCCTGCTGTGTGTTAGTAATTCCTACTTGTGGCAGTGATCATGGCACGCGTGATCTGGTAAAGGTGGACGATAATGAATGTCTACACGTTGGTAGATGGGAATCAGCATTTGTATTTATTCACATCCAAAAGGCTATCTCCCTCACTTGGAATTAAATTACGACATCAAAGTGCTAAACACCAATCTGCTGTCCAATTGTCACTATAAATAGCAGTCCACAAGAGGGAGGTGGCAGTAGATCATATTTTTTTACATTTGGAACTGTACAGTCATTTCCCAGCTAACAATCCTGCCTTGGGAAGGTAACTTATATTCTCAGCTTTAGGCTTTTGTTCCTAGGTGGTTCTTTACCATGTTTTCGGTTGTTCATTTTTCTGAACAATACTGCCCATCTATCAGGAAAATGTACATGAAAACCCATCAGTGCACCATTTGCTGCATAAATACAAGAGAATGGCTCTACCAGAGGACATACTTTTTCCAAAAACACTAATAAAGACCTTTTCTTTCCTTTAGTAAAAACCCCATTTTTGTCCCAGAATCCATCTTTATAAAAGTAAAAGCTGAAAGGAAACTCCACTGTTGAAGTCTGTTGCTGTGCATGGAACATTTCACATCACTGAACTATCTAATTTTAAGTTTTTAATAAGAGTGTTCATAAAATCATGACACAGAAAGACTGTTCAAGCTTTGGTGCATTAAATAGAGAACCCTTTTCTTCCTGGCTTGGGCAGCAGAGTAGCCCCACCAGGAGCCTCAACAAGTCTGAGAATGGAACAAGCTGGTCTTGGGGCTGCCAGGCTTCCCTAAAGGAGCCAGCCCACTGGCAGGGTTCCCCACTGGCCCCTCTGCTAGGGCTTTGTAAGCCCTGTGTTAAGGCTAAATATTTATGTTCAGTAGAAGAAAATAGGGCCAGCACTCTTCAGTGTCCCGGAGAAATACAGGTCTGTATAATTGAATAATTTTATACATAAAAATATACATACAGGATAGTTGCTCTGTTTTTTCTGTGCTGGGTAATGCAAGCATCCCAACACTGTGAACTGATTAACCACCCACACCCTCAATATTCAAAAGCTTTATCCAAAGCTCGCTGAGTTGAAAACATTCTCTGGACTAAGTACACTGCATTCTCTGCCCTCCTCCCAAAACTTACTGCAAGAAAACATGCTCTCAGAGAAGGTGTGGATTGGTAAAATAAATCAGATCTCTCTCCCTTTTCCCCTGTGAAGAGAGAGTTGCTTATTCTTGTTTTGTAGTTTTTTTGTCCAAGTGCTGCCTAGAATTTTGAAATGCTTCTGCCTACGGGTTTGGAAAATTTGCTGAATAAACCTTGTAGTCAGGTTATATTTCCTGAAATTCTGCTTTAATTTGTCCTGTTCTCAGTTTCTTTTGTTATCACCACACCAAGCAGCATCTCCTGTGCTCATGTGCCCACCTAGTCCTTGCTTGCCCAAATCTTGATGTGTGCAGTGACAAGTCCTGTTAGGAAGAAGGCACTATTAGGATTTTTTATCATGTTGGCTCTTAGGACACAGACGTGTTTTAAAAATACTTTGTTAACTTTTCTCTGGGAAGATATATAAAGCACATAATGATAAAGGAACATACCACAACTTGTTGGCAATAGGTACATAAAATTCCTCTATTTCATAGTCATTGTGACAAGAGGAAAACTGCTCTTTCTTGTAAGTCAGTTCTCTAAGCTGTGTAAAAGCATGTAACTATTGAGGCCACCTCAGAAAAAAAAGTGGAAGCTCAGCTTTCTGCATGTTAGATTTGCTGGTTCTGGATTTTATGATGATCATTACTTTGGAAGAATTTTGAACAGTCTGCGTTTGTATTTGCAATTCCTAGTTTCAATTATTGTGCAATCTTCACTCTACCCTTTGCATTTTTTTTCATTGGTTACATGTATCTGGACAGAAAACCACATACCTCAGAGCCAGTATCTCTGTGAGCTGAAGACATGTATCCTAATTTTCCTTACATTCTTAAAATTTCACTAGTTTAATGACATTAAGGGAAGCTGTTTGTCCATTACAAGGCATTTCAAGCAACAAGTTTATTAAAAACTTATTTTCATTTGTATTCTTTCCTCCTAAATTTTTATGGGTCTCATGTATTTAGTTTAAAAAGTATCCCTGGAACAGAAATGTTCAGCAATAAATAATAGAAGTAATTTTGTATTTTACTGGAGTATGCTTCTGCTGGTTGGTTACTAGGACATTTTTTTATGATTATTTTTTATTTATGACTTCAGGACTGTATCTCATGTTATTTTTTTTTTTCATTTTTATAACTTTTTAATAACAGGGAAAGAAGTCAGTATCACTACTTGCAAGTGTATCTGAGATTTTTTTCAAATTCACTGTAAGTGAATACAGTTGCAAACTTAATTGTAAAATGTATTTCAAATTACAGAAAAAATTGTAGATGTAAGACATGAATGTATTCATAGCAACACTTCAAAAAAAGCAAGGCCTAAGAACAAGTGAAAATTCAACATCTCTACTTCTTAAAGGCCTTACTGAGCTGACTTTCGTTTCCACCTGCAAGTTGGAAAGACTTTGTATGGGAAAATAAGGAAGATGCCTTCCAAAAGTAAAATTTAAATGCTTCTCTCTTATAGTTAGCAGCAAATCACATTAATTGTTCTACTATTCACTGTGATAATGATATTAATCAAGCTGCTCCCTGGATACTCCTGTAGTTGTAATACGTAATTCTGTGGAAGCTCCATTCCAATTTAGCAAGAATTAATGTTCACTTATTGCAAAGTGTTACGAGAAAAATATATTTGTGGACTTTACGTAGGATCATATCCTCGCACTGTGGAAGAGGCAGAGCAGATAAAGTAGGAGCTGGAATACAATTCAGGTGGAATGAGTAAATGCTGTTGTGTGTAGAGTACACTTAACAATCTCACTGTGTAAAAACTCAAGGCACTCAGATCTGTTATATTTTCAATGGCTTAATCAAGAAAATGATGGCATTGTGGTTGGGATTGATGGAATCCCTCAATGTCCTCATTAAATTTAATAAAGCCGTGTAACAGAAGTAATAATAACACTTCACATATGTATTGCATTGCTCCTTTTATGAAGGATCCCCAAGCCTATTGTGAGCATTCATGAATTGAGCATCACTGTCCGTCTCCATGGAGTGGCTCTCCTCTTCCTGCTGCAGAAGTTACCTTCTCCTGGGAAACCCTGGGAAGAGGCTCCTGTAGGTGCACACCTGGCTCCAGGTAGATGTGTGTGTGCCCCTGCTGCCTGCAGCTCCACTGGGCATGTGGTGGGCTTTACTTTTTTGTTCAGATCCCTTGAGACATTTTATTCAGTCATTTTCTAACATCTCTGTGCCATGAATCAGGCCTCTTTTCTACCATTCCATTTATATTTTCAAAAATTAACTGCAGCACTTGAGTACACCTTGTAAGTTTTTGCTCCTCCAACTTTTCAGTAGTACCTTTATCCCTATATTTATTTCATATTTTTAACTGTATTACTGACATTTTTATGCTGCTTAAACCCTGCTTTGCTCCACTTGTACAGTTTGCTGGAGAAACCATACAACCAATAGTCCTGGAATGCCCATTTTAGAAAAAGGCTACTTATTTTTGTTTAACTTCCAATGACCTGAACACCTGCCTGACCTATGGCCCACCTCATCAGAGCAGCCAATTAGACAGTTTTTCACAGTTTCTTCAGCTGTTCTGTGGCAATAGAAATTGCTACTCCTGCATAAAACCTAAATCATCCACAGGTCTAGGATTTTACTTTATCTGGTGGAAACTGACCACTTATTTTTCAGGTATGCTTCAGTTTCTCAGCTACTACTGTGTTACTTTTAAATTCCCTCCTCATTTGTTAGGAGTCCAGCTCACTTCTGCTTTATTCATTTTTGTCTAAAATCTGGAAGGTGTTGATCTGTTCCCATTTCCACTCACTTGGGCAAAGAGAATGACTGGGCACTTCTTTTCAACAGAAGGCTTTGCATGGCCGGGGAACTGCAGCTCTGGTGGGAGCTAATTAATCATTTTCTCTCTGCACACTGTGCATGGTCCCTTGCTTGTTGCTGAAAAATTTACTGGAAATGAATAGTAGGAAGAGGACTTAAAGAGTTTCCTTTTTCTCCCCAAAGCTGTAGACTTTTGCCTTGCATCGGGTGGTGAAGACCAGAGTTATGCCCAAGCCCTTATTTAGAAGGAAGTCAAACTAAGTTTACTTTTAAAGGGGATAGGTCTTCTTCTCAGCTGCTGTTGACAAAGAGTGTTATGAAACCCACCTTAATGTGCAACACTCCTCCCGGCAATGTCACATTTCCCCTTACTTCCTTTGCTAATATGAACCCATTCTGCTCCTTTTCTACCCCCAGCTTACCTTTTGTGCTGACTTGATTCTTTATTCTTGCTTGATACCTTCTGTCTTTCAGACTACCGCTCGAATGCACATGTTCCTGCCCTTCTAACCTCACACAAACACGTGTTTTACTCTCAATTAGCTTTGCCTCCAAGCTCCACTCTCCACAACTCAGCAAACAGAGATGTACCTGACAAAGAGGACAGGAAAGGGTGGGAAGCTGGGAGGTGCATCTCCAAGTTTTTCTCCCGGGTGAAATATATGCCCTCACTCAATCACTCTCTGCAAAGTTCTTTGAGATCATTGATTAAAGGAGCTGTGCAAGTATAGGGCACATTTAATTATATTGCATGTGTAATCAGGCCATAAAAGAGAAACCCTTGAACCACAGCTATGTTTTTCCAGGCACTGCAGTCTGCGGATGTCTTCCTTTGAATTTTGCTCCATGCCAACCAGCGTAATAGGTTCTCACTGTATCCAAAACTCCTGCAGTCTTTTTCAGCCTGCACTGGCCATCAGCCCATCAACCATTCCACAAACAAACATGTATTTCTCTCTGGATTTATTTCTTTCTTCTTTTTCATCCCACTATGCAAGCAATTAGGTATTGAATCCTTAATAAGCCGATCTAGACCAGCCCACATGACTATTTTGCTCCTAATCAATTTATTCAGCTCACATTGAGGGTTTTATATTTACAATATCACAGCAATTTGTGTAGGAGTAATAAAAGGTAAGGAGTAATTTTAGGGAAAGAAAATCCAGTTGTAGGTTTTTGCTGGTTTTGTTGAGCTTCAGTGTGTGGGGGTTCATTTCACCATTTGGGAGGAAAAATTTTGAGTTTCAGTCAGCAGAGTTCAGTTCCAGCATGGGAGGAACAGAAATGCATAATTAAACAAGCTGCAAAAAATTTGGGAAAATGTAATCAGACTCCTGCAAGCTGTCTTTTTCTAGAAGCCTTTTCTTCTGTTTTACCACTCTTCTCTAAGCCTTGGAGATGGACTTCACCCTGCACTGTTATCACATCCAAGTTAATTTATTATCACGAGGGGAAAAAAACCAGCAGAATTCTTAGGGGTCAGGTCAGACAGGCACCTGTGCAGCCTGGATATTTATGCAAGGTGACTCTTAAATATCTTCAATACTATATCTTGAAGTCCCCACAGGATATGCATGCATTTGGGTCTCCACACTACCTGGGTCCTGTGTCCCTTGTTGTATGTGACGGTGAATACCTTTGGATGCAGGTCATCATCCAGGTCTACTCAAAATTTGACTGCAAATCAAACTAATAACTTCCTTTTCCTGCAGCAAAAAAGGATGACAATGCTTTCCCTAATTAACAACCAGTTAATTTTTGCTACTATTAGGATTTATTGATATAACCGTAGTTATAAAAGGCCCAGCAAAAATTTCTGGATTGAATCCCTCCACCAATTCCCCAAACCCCCACTTTTGTCCCTGGTATTTCTATTTCTGCTCCATAAGTTTTATGACTCAGAGTTGAGCATGTTGTACATAATATTATCCCAATACATGACTGTCATATTCTAATCCTGCCATAAAAATAATTTCTGTACAGGGGAATTGTACACGCTTCTTGTGCAGAAACAACAGAGGCGTTGAAGAGTCAAATAGCTCACGTAATACACTCAAAACTATCTTCTGTGTATAAATTGCAGGGTATGAAAGTGTTAATTTGAGACTGGCTCAGGAGGAAAGCATGAGTTCCTAAGACTTCTACATTAAGAAGCTTGATTTCTGCTATAGCTGCCACATGCGACCTGCAACACATGCTTTGTTTCATTCCCAAAGGGAAAATTCTCCTCTTACGGATTCAAGAGCAAAATGCTTTCCTTACAGGCATTTTCCCTCTAATTCAAGCCTTCTTTCTCCAGTAATACACGTATAATTCAGGTTCCAGAAAGACTGGCTGCACTAGTGGCAGTGTTAATGCACACATGCACACACACCTGGAAATTTTCAGTTGTTTTACCAATTTCAGATTTTTTAACTCTTAGTCTGATTATTGTATTTTTTGGAAAGATAGAATGAGTCAGTTCCAGCAAGCAGCACAGAGGAAAGCTGTTTTCCAGTGTTTGCAAGGGTTGAAATCAAATACAAATACAGTCATTACAGACTAATTCTGATCTTGCAAATGCAAAAATGACTGAATTGGCTTCTTTCAGGGTGAAACCTTTAAAACTGCATGGCCTGTCATTACAAGGTTCTTTGTTATAACATAATGCATGTATCCCACAGTAGTTGCATTGGACTATGATTAATGTTAGTTCCCTTTTAGGAATAAATGTCCCTCAAACCAGAGTTTGTCCAGAATCCTCCTGAGGTGGATGTTGCCCTTGCTCTTTTTCTGGGGGACAAGGGCAGAAGTCCCAGAAGAGGAGCCATGCCATCTCATTTTGCATTTTACCAGCTATGTGAGTTGCATCAACATAGCTTGTCAATGCTGTCACTCATAAGACACATTCTCCTGTTAATGAGTGCTGTAGCATCTTAGCAGATTTCTAAGCTCTATTTTTGATGATGTCAGGTTCAAAGGGAGGTCTAAGCTGCATGAAGACAGGGATGCCTATAAATGGCATCTATTTCTCTGTGGCTGCATATACCTTCCCATACAAACTTCAAATAAATCTTGTGATAAAGTTTTTTGCAACTTTTTTTCCACACTCTTCTTCATACATCTTGAAGTCACACCTTTATCTAATACTGAGAGCTTTAGAATGATAGAAAAAAAAAATCAAGAAAAAAAAGGGGGGAGCATGAATCTAAGGAGTAGAGGTTTGTGATCTGCTGGAAACAAATTGGTCAGAAGAGAAAGAGAAGCAAGCTCTCAGTAGGGTTGAAGTGAGGCAGAAAAAAAGGAGAGCTGGGGAGGACACTAATTCTGATAAGCCAAGTTTTTTGGCTGAGGAGGTGCTGTTCTTCACTTTAAACTAAGCCCAGCTTGTCTTTAATGACCTAATTATTCTTAGCATTTGCAGCACTCCAGCCCAGCCCCGAATCTCGTGTTGACTGCAGTTTGCTGCTCACTCTTCGGGCTTGTTTGCTGCAGCCGCCGGCTTTACATTTTGTTGATATGCTGATTAGACCTTTGACCTTCCTTCTCTCATCACAGATGCTCAGACAGCAGCTGATCCGCACAAAAGAGAACTGAGAGATGTAGGGAGCTGCAATAGAGTGTGCTGGGGGCTCTTCATGAGGCGTTGGGTGAATGGATTCCTGTAGGGCACTGCTGCGGTGCGTCAGCCCATTTTGGGCTGTACATCAGAGAGGACATCTAGTGGGTGGATTTCCCCGCCTTGGGTTCTGCCTCTGAGGGCAGATCCGAGGAGGAGACATGGGTTTTCCCTCTCCACCCACTGGGTGTCACTCCAAGGCTCATCTCCTCCCTGATTCCAGAACCCTCTTAGCCCCTAAGCCACTCATTGGCTAAGTCAATTTATGTTTAATAATAAGTTCATTGATTAAGCAATTAATGTCTAGAAAATTCTGTTCTGTTGTGTTCCTCATTGGCTGATTTAAATAAGTTCCTCCTCTTGTATGTTATGATTGGTTATGTGTCACTCCTTATCATTTCCTTATTGGTTGTATCCTTGTACCTCCCATTCTCCTCCCCCTGTATAACTTCCCCCTGTAACGGCCAGTCGGCGCCATTCCATCGCCACTCCTGAGCCTTTCCATAAGACTGGATCCCCGGGTTTTGCCCGGGGCAGAATGGCTCCCTGGGTTCCCTGTGCAGGTCACGTCCTGGCAGGACTCAGAGGATTCCAGCTCTCCGGTCACGTCCGGGGGCTGAGGCCATTCTATTAAGGCCAGGCTTTAGGTTGCTCCCTTCATGCCTTCCTGTTTCCCATGCTTGGGGCAGGGAAATAAAGACACGGATTAAGCAAAGAGAGCGCCTCCTTCGTCTTTCATCTCCGTCGCCGCAGCCCAACTTACCTGGCGAGTGTCCGTGTGGGAGAACAGAAACTATGTCGCCTACCAGGCTCACCGGGCTGCCTGGGTAGCAGCGGCAGGGCACAGGTATTTACCACAGTGGGGCTGAGTCACCAACAGAGGCTTCTGAAATCCATAGTTTTAACCTGAAGAGCAGAGTATACAGAAAGGAAATTATAAGTCTTAATGAATGGCTGCTTTGAGTATGGATTATACATTGGTAGCAATATGCCACTGTTTATAGCACATCATTAGCCTGCAAGAGCTGTAGTGTTTGAACTTTTGTGTTTGTTTCAAAAGTGCCACAGTACAACATTTTAGTCTTTCTGCTGCAGTAACCACTGGTTGTTACAAATCCCTTCATGAATGCATTATGGAAAACTGGGGCAGAGTTCTTCACTAGCTAGCCAAGTGCATGCCTGCTGGGGCTTTGTACTAGAAAACAGTGAATGTTTTTAAAGCCAGTTTTACAGTAGAAACCCATTTTACACACATACGCATGTTGCACAAGACTAATATTCATTGAAGTTCCCTGCTGCTATGTGAAATTTATGTCAGTTTGCAATGTAGAACTTATTTTTCAGATGTTCCTTTAAGTGGGTTCATTCTTATATCTTTTCACCTGTTAGTGTCCTCAAAATAACTTACCTCTGTAAGTCTATTATCTTATTGAGTATTCATGTAAAAAGGTCTCATTGTACTTTTCTCTATGATCTGATGCACAGAAAGTGCCTCTAAGGAGAGGCAGCACATGTTTAATTCTGCTCTGCTTTACTTATTCCGATTACTGCAGGCAGAAAATCTTCCTGTTTGACATCCTCTGACACCCTATGTGGCTATTAATTGCACCATCTCTAGCAACATACCATTCACCTTGGGACCACTCTAAAGGGATTAAGATCTTTGTATTTTTACCACAGCAAAAATAGTGAGACCTGCTGGGTCTGAGGAGGCATCCCTGGAGCTGTGAGCCAATCCATCTACCAAGTCTTGACACTTCTACAGAGACACGATGGATAAGCTTGTGCCTCTACCTTTTTCTTCATTAAGGAGACAGGAGGTATTAATGACAGCAATTATGTATTCTCAGTTAATTTAATGCATGACAATAAAAGAGACCATAAGTAATTATATTATCTGAAGAGTTTGTTAATTTTATTCAGTACTTAAGGATGTAAGGTACCGTGTAGAAAACTGATCAAATGATAAGCAATGAAACACCCTATTGTTAAATAGCAGCTCAGCGAAAACCCTTTAAAAAAGTAGTTGACATAGTTATTTATTTGGGTATTCAAGAACAAGGAGGAAAAAAACATATAGGCAGCTGAAAGATAGAAAAAGCAAGGAATTTGATGCTTTGTGGTTTTTATATTCTTCGGCCAATCTAAAATTGATTTGACTGTGGATGCCTTACTAGTAACATTCACAGAGGATGTTGTTGCTCTTCCTTTTCACCACTCCATGTGGTTTTTCTCCTGCTGTCCAGCTAAGAAAATAAAATAAATGGCAAAATATATATATTATTTTTTAAGAGAAAGGAACAAGTAAATGAAAGCTCTGGCATTGTGTTGCAGAAAAGTAAAGGCAGCAAAGCAAAGGGAATTGAAAAGCAGGAGGAAGAGAGAAGAGTAGAAAAAAGGTTTCATATTTAACAAAGGAAGGGGGACCAAAACAAAGAGGTTTGAAAACAAGTAACCCCAGAACAGCCTAGCTATCAATATTTAAACAACTAACCAAATTATTTTATCATCTCATGTGTGAATCTTACAAACAGTTACCCATTTGCATTACACATAACTACCCTCTCCCTTTAATAGGAAACAATGACTGAAAACCCTGAGGAGTGATGCAGGTTTCATATTTTAAGCCTATTCTTGGCACTAAATAAACAAACTAAATGATTAAGAGGGTGAGTGTAGACAAGAAACTGCAGTTGGGGCTACAGGCAAAGGAGGAGTTAAGCATCCCTCCATTATCTTTGAAGTTATAGCACAGAATTTAGCTCTTCCTCTCCCCCTCCCTGCCCTTTTTTTTAACCACATCTCCATACCCACAATGATAAGCAAAATAAACAGCAAAAAACTTAAAAAGAAGTCTGTGCTGTCCAGCTAGAATGGACAGTTAGGATTAGAAATGTATAGTACAAATTATTTTCTTTGTTAAAGTGTAAGTTGGAAAAACACTGTTTAAGGCAAAAGACTCCAAACAAAATGTAATCAAGTCCAGTATAAGTTTTCCAACACCTGGAGCAGCATTCCTGTGTCAGGTGCTAGAGCACCAACCCCCTAGCTGTAGAAAGGACAGGAAGTCACTCCAGTTTTGAGATGGAGCAGGTATTTTAGAGAGCATGGGAGCCTAAGTCAGCTGGACTGGCTTATCCAGGAGATCCCTCTGAAACCTGATCCATCCATTTGGGTATCCTAAACATTTATCTATGTTTTGAATCAAACTGAAACCATCTCACCTTGCTGAAGTCACCATCATATAAATGCAGAATGTGCATTCTTTGCACATTCAAGCAAAGAATGTGCTATGCTTTATTTCTTTAGAGAAAATTAGCCAAATATAAAGTTATATTGTCATCAGTAATTAGGTCTGGAGCTGAAAATTACATTTCAACAACAACATATACCAAGTCAGTGAATAATACCCAGTAAGCAATTTGGCATAATCAAACCTCCAAGACATACCACCACCATCACATCTTCCCAAGAATCACATGGAAAATGGTTGTCTGTCACCTCACAACACTTTGCAAGTTCGAATTTTCTGTTTCAGCTGCTGGAGGTTGCTCCTGGTGGCCAGCATTTGTTGTATATCTGTTGGCTGTTCTACTGGGGGCTATTTTTTTAAAGAAGGCAGTTATAAATGAGAGAATGAAATGCATGTACACTATTCTGAAATAATCTTTCAAATTTTCTGTGAACAGGTTTAGTTGTGCTTGTTAATTTTGATTTTATAAAAGGATATTTTGGTTTTATTTTTTCTTTTTTTAGGACAACACCACTTTTCCCATTTCCCTAATGAGTTCTGGATTAGTTGAATCACCTTTTAAGCCAAACCACGGAGTCTGCAAAATTTTCATTACTTTCTCAGTGCAGGTCTCATGGATATATGAATATCATATTTTACAATTAAAGATGTGGAACTTTGCTTCTGCCATTACAATTACTGCTTTACAATTTTGATGATTGCAGGAAATGAGGAGGAACTGCAAAAAAAAGAGCAACCAACAAGCGATTTGGAGAAGGGGGAAGAGGAGAGATTTAGAAATAGAAACATTGTTTTGCTGACAGGCTAGAGGTACTTGAAAAATCTGGGGTGTAGATGAAAAATCTGGACCCCAAAAGAAGGTGCAATACAGTGCCTGAGACATTTCAGTTCTGAATTAATTGGAAAGCTGCATGAGTTCATTCAGGGGCACACAGTATAGTTCTCCACTGTTTAAAATCTATGTTTCCCAGGGTCAGTAAGACACTTCAGTAGAAAAGCAGAGGCAAATGCCAATAGCTTTTGCAAACCCCCACATTTTTGCTACTGACCATAAGTAGACATGGAGGACTCTCCTTCTTTCACTCTTGCTACAGGCAGATTCGAGTCAGGATTGCAGAGAAAACTGGTTGCCGATTAACCTATTTGACCTGTCACCTAAGAGACTTGCCACATAAAATATGACTTGAGCTTTTCAAACAAATAACTGTAATTTCCGTTTAATTGATTTTTGACCTTGCACTGCAATTATTCAATGTTAATTTATCTCAGGATAGAAGAACAGCAACTGCATGTAAACTGAAGGATGCTGTAAAAAGTTATGTGCACAGGAGAAAGGCTGCAATTATTAAGTTAGCTTGCATTTGTACAGTAGACAGATGAATAATGTTACCTTTTTCTGCAATGTAATTATCAGAATCAACTAAATTCACAATGAATACTTCGAGAAATACATGGAAGTTGGTGCTGCATAAAGCATAAAAATCTTAGTTTGAAAGCAATTCTACTTCTCTGGGTTTAGGACTGTTTTTTATTATTTATTACAAGACCTAGGAGCGTGCTTGGAATTGTACAGAGCAACAAGCAGTAACAGGTCTTGGCCCTAGCAGAATAGAACCTAGGAGAATGAAGAAAACATTAGTGCATGGGAGGCCAAATTTTGTTCTTTGCCCAAAACCAGCAAGAACAAGGTAGTTTAAATTCTGTCCTTGATATCCAGCCCCAGATTTTGGGAAAAAACTTTCTGTTGACCATTCATCATCATCATCAGCATTGTTTTACTGATCGGAATATGTCTCTATTATGCTGATTATGAGGTATATTAATTTCAACTTTTACCACTGTTTTTGCTATCCAGGGCATAACAATTTGTATTTCACTGTTACGAAGAAAAGACTTTTTTTTGCTATTGAACCCAAACTACTGTAAAATGCAGAGAACTTCCATTTTCTTAATTAGAGTCTAGAGGGATTTTGGCGTCTGCAGAACAAATAGGAGAAGAAAGAGAAGGAGATGGACAGTGACAGTCTTGAGTTTCTGTTCCTCCAAGTGCAGAAGAGTAGTCAGTGCTACTTAGAAGAACATTATTTACCTATTGAACAAGGTGTTAATTACTCCTCTAGACTGTGAGCCATCCTGACTTTATGTCACGTGTGGCATGTTAGGTCACACTACAGGAACATCTTCTTTTTTTTAAACATTTCTTCAATGGAAGAACTTGGAAAAAAATAGGAAGCTTCATTGAAAAAAGGTGAAAAAATGCTGAATTCAACTACATCAATCATGGTCCCGACTTGAACAAAACATTTTAAATTAACTGATAAAAGATTCAGTGATGTCCTTGAAATCAGCTGTCGGTCACAAGCCCATAATCTCTTTGCAGTGGGACTGAATTTGGAGAAGGGAAATTACAGGCATAGCTGAGAACCAACCTTGATAGTCAGGCACTGCCAATACCCCAGTTTTAGATTTACTGCCACTATGACAACCCACATACTGTGTGTACTGGTGAGGGGAAGGGCTGTGTGCAAGGTCCTTCATTCAGCCTTCCCCTTCGAGCTCCTCTCAGGGAATTAGCTGCACAAAAGCTTCCCACACCTCATATTCCCACTGCAAGTGGTGGTAGACTATAACAGGAGATCTTCCAATTTGCCTCCTATACCTAACGAGGAGGCCAGGGTCAATTTTACCCACACTGGCCAATAACACAGAGTTTAACTGCAGCCTCTCTGCCTGCATGCTGGATATGATTCCCTGACCTTGTGCTCATAACATTTACAGTTAAAATACCTTGGTTTGGGGCTAGAAAGCTCCTGACACTGTATTAAGCATGAATTGCCCCAGTAATGACAGCAAGGGAAGGCAGGAACATCCAAGTGAGTTGTAAGTGGAAACATGAGCCTGTGAGAGCTATTAATGCCACCTGCATTGGCGGCAGCCTGCCTGAAAGAAGCTTTCCATAAGTGGTCCATAAACATGACAGTGGTTGAACACTTGACATTTACAGCTCCCTCTACATTTATACCCAAGGAGATAAGTATGGGAGGTTTGTGTTTGTGGTAAGGGAACTGCTTCAAGGAAATTAAAGTCTGAGCATGAAGCAAACGTGGGGAATGTAGATAACATCTCATTGGAAATGCTGTTTTCTGTAGAACAAGAAATTCCAACAAAACCAGGCATAAATATAGTTCAGGTGTTCAGAGCACAAATCCTGAGAGAAGAGGGATTGGAGAACAAAGCTGAGTTGCAGTGTCTCATAACTTCTGCAACTTTCTGAAAAATCAGCTCATCTGTCTCTTCAAGTATTTAAAAATGCATCCTGCTTACAGTGATGTATAGAGCAGAAATAAAAGGTCTCTACAGAATTTTTTATTTTTTTTTTTT